>VWYI01042541.1:149424-250870 GCA_013399455.1 Anthoscopus minutus | reverse complement strand
GCAGGTGAGTCCGGGGGACCCGGGGGGCTCCCGACGTGGCCTCAGGGGGACACAGTGGGGACTGGGGGCACCCATGACCCTGCTGTCTTTCCCTCCCGCGTCAGCCGCCGCTCCCGCTCCGCCGGTCCGGCCTGAGGGGCCCCTCCCTGCCGCACGCCCCTCGCGGCTCCCCGCCCCGTCCCGGTGTGGGTGGGCGAGGGGCTCCCGCGCTGCGTCCCGGTGCCTGCGCCCACCGCGGGGCGCAGAGTGCGGCGCCGCGCCGGGCGCGGGGGTCGGAGCCTCGCGGTGGGGCCTGGGGGGTCCCTCAGGGCCTCCCCGCCCGGCGCGGGCCGTCCGCCGCCTCACGCTGCCCGGGGGCTGCCCGGGGCTCCCGCGGGGTCCCTGCCGCTCCGCCGGGCAAGGTGACCTTCCGCTTCCTCCCCGGCACGCGGTGCGGGCACACAGGTCTCTGCTGCCGATGCCCCGCGTCCCTGGCGCTCCTTCCCGCCCGGTTTTGGATAAGGGACGCTGGAAGAGCCCCCTGCCCCTCCGGCCGTGCCCTGGTACCTGCCCTGGCCCCGCCGCTCCAGGGCCTGCTCTGCCTCCCCCTGCGGCAAATTGCATCCTTCTTTCACTTTGAGCCAGGGCCTGGTTTGGGCTTTGGTTCTCACGGTGACAGTTCTTGTATTTCTCGTGTTAAGGAAATTAGAACACTGTCATCGAAAATAAATGCCTTGTTTTTGTTCCCAGGGCGCAGCAATGCACTACAGAGTTAAAAATACAAAAGCCTTACAACGTTTGGAAGATTCCTGTATGGTTAGTTATTTCTCTCGAGTTTAAGTTAAGGATGTGATGTACTTCCTTTACAGTTCTTAGGTTGACTTCAGGCATGACTCGTGCACCAGAGGGTTTCAGTCACTGGGATGCTGATCTCTGCTGTGCTTAGGTATTTCTTCAAGGTCTTTCCTTTGCTTTAGTTCCAAACACCTGT
Source organism: Anthoscopus minutus (assembly GCA_013399455.1). Lineage (NCBI taxonomy): Eukaryota > Metazoa > Chordata > Aves > Passeriformes > Paridae > Anthoscopus > Anthoscopus minutus. The sequence goes on along the minus strand of VWYI01042541.1, from coordinate 249,900 downwards.
AGATTTCTTTTTTTACTGTTTTTTTTAATGACACTGTAACAAAATGTCTGTGTATGCTTTTGTTTGATCTTGAGTTTCTTGTCAATTTTATTAGAATTAAAGCCTATAATATAAGCTGGTGACCCAAGAGCACAAATGTTTAGGCTTTATTATGTGAAATAATAGTATGGTTTTTGAAAATTGTTGAGAAATTTTTACAAAGGCAAAGCTGGTAACAAACAATTTATATGAAGTCATGTGACTTCACATAACTTGCCTCTGCTATTTGCTATTTGCTTCAGGATAGCACCGTTTCACTTTCAGCCTTTAAAAAAAGTCTTTCATTACTTGCTTAGTTCTGGTTATTTACTTTAACTATTAGTCAAATATTTTCACTGCCTTTTTAAAAAAGAAATAAAAATTTAAATGGAGCTGACTAAAATCAAGCAAACCTCGTAATGAGAAAACTCTAAATCATAGCATAAAATTTAAAATGTGACTCTTGAAGCTGTAATTTCCTTCTGTTGTCAGCTGTAAATAAAGAATGTAGCTTCCTTTTCTGCTTTGTAGAATTCAATGGTTTCGGCAGGTATATGGGGCTGAGAGAGTTTTTTAAACATAAAATTGATACATTTATTCAATTCTAGCCTCAAGAAATGGCCTGCATGCTTTTTTCCTTTCTGTACCAGGCTTCACCCTGCCCTTGCAGGAGCTATGAGTAGTTTTGCAATTCAGTGGTTAAAAGGTTGAACAGGGACTTTGGGATTTTAATGCCCTGATTACCACAGAAGTTGCAACAGAAGTGACTGGAGGAGAGTGAAGTGTTCAGAAGAGTGACCAGTGGTGCTTTCTAATGTAGCTTTTTCTCTCTTCAGTGCAGTAATCTCTGCTGCCACTTTGAAAACCTGTTGCAGTAACTGTTGATGAGCTATTTTTGGGGCTTGTATCTGATTACTTCCCACATACAGGCTCTCCCAAAAAGGGGTTTGAGTAGGGTGAGTTGCTTCACAGATGTCATGTAAGAATTCTACAAAAATACAGGAGGCTTCAGGCTGTTGCTTCAGACCAGGCTGCCAAACCCAGCATGATGAAAATATTGGCAGCACAGGCCCAGGAGACTTCAGATCAACATGGAATTTTGTCCTTTCCTTTTCTGGAGGAGGGCTGTAGACTCACCTTGTTGATTGTTGCAACAAAATGTAATGTTTTGGTTTGAAAAAGATGAACTTTATGTGCAAATGGGAGTGGTGTGTCAGATCTCTTTATGAATCTGATTTGACACTTAAAAGGGCACAGGATAAAGCTTTTTTAAGGTAGAAATCAACCTTAGTGCTTTTACTTCTCTTTAGATAGATCACAGTAAGAATTGAAGTGACAGTGATGTCATCTCTGCTGAGAGTGTATATTTTAGACAATAATTTTCTTGTCTTTTTCTTTCAGACTGAGACTAATTATGGAAGAGAAATCCAGAAAATGACAGAAAAGCATTAGTTTTCCTCTTCTAGGACAGTCATGTTGGAAGGATTGGTAGCCTGGGTCCTCAACACCTACCTGGGCAAGTATGTCAATAACCTGAATACAGACCAGCTTTCAGTGGCACTTCTAAAAGGTGAGGAAAGCTTTGTGGAATCTTCTGTACTGTTTTCATATTGTGATTTAGAAAAGTGTTATTTTTTTGGAAGGTGGAATAGAAATAATCAATTAATATTGTGTTTAATGTCTGTATAGACCCTTTTAATACAGAGTTTGGTGCTAGAAGTTTACAATGAACAGCAAATGATCTTATGTTCTTTGTTGCTCTTTATCAACACTCTTAAACCGATTTACATAAAATTTTCAAAAGTATGCTTACCTATCTTAGCATGTTGAATTTATGTCATTTTTTCTTGATACTCTTCAGGGACCGTGGCAGGAAGTGTCCTGCAGCCTCTTACCCTTTAGTCCTAATTTACCCTTTAGTGCTTGTAGTTACTCCCCTGTAATCAGGTTTGTGTCATGCTGCATCCACGAGTTTTGCACTTTGTACAGAGTCCTCAAATCAATTCTTTCTGTTCACCCTTTGCTGCTGTTACTGCTGCTTCTGGTGAGAATGTTTCGTAATACTGCAAGGCTTTTCCACGTGGGCTTTTCACAACGTTAAGAAAATAATTACCTGTTTTGAAAAGACAATAAGGAGAGGCTTTGTCTGTGGCTACAACAAACTTCAGATCTGAAACCCCACAGAAGTTTGCTTCTGAGATGACCTCATGAAATAGTTTGAGCATATGACATAGGAAAATTAACGAGTGTATTAAGTAACCATTGTGATCATAGTGCAACCTGAAGTGGTAGGTTGGCTGTTCTCATTAAATCCCATTTAATTTAAAAAAAAACAACAATTCCAGTTGTTTTAGGTTTACAGTGTTCAAGCTGGCTTTCTTTAACATAGTTTTGTTTAGCAGACTTATTTTTCTTCTGCTTTGTATAGGTGCTGTTGAATTGGAAAACTTGCCACTAAAGAAAGATGCCTTAAAGGAGCTGGAATTACCATTTGAAGTAAAGGCAGGTTTGTATACTGCTTGTGTGTGCAGGAGAGATTTTTTCTAAACAGGAAGCATTACATGTTGTAGAGGACCTGTGACTCAGAGCCTTGAACAAATGAGGTAGCCTGATTTCTTTTTTAGCTTGTTTGTTTCTTACACCACTTTTACTTTGAGTATTTTCAAGGGAGATAAAGTAAGTTTTCACAGGAATCTGAGGGGCTGTCTGTTTTGTTTATTCAGGTTTCATTGGCAAAATAACACTACAGATCCCTTTTTATCGTCCACATGTGGATCCATGGGTGATATCTGTCTCAAAACTGCACTTAATTGGTGCACCAGAAAAAAGAGAGGGGTTTGATGAGGAAAGGGAAAAATTACAAGAAAGAGAGCACAAGAAAGCCCTTCTGCTGGCACTTGAAGAAAAATGGAAGGTGAGTCACACCTGTGTTTCATAGTAAAGAAACCTCTGTGGTGGATGGATTGTAGTTAAGTGCCCTAACAAGAGAGGGAACAAGTGCACAGGAAATGGAGTTAGAATTTGATTTGTACATGCTGACACAGTGCAGTTTCTGGCTTGCCACCCCTCACCATTAATGTTCCAGATATGTCAGAGATGTGTAAATATCTGAAGTTGTGTAGTTTTTATTTCTCCCTGTTAACAGTGATTTCAATGTAACAAAGTATATTGTCTCCTCACCAGCTGTTGCAGTAGTTAGTAATGCTTATCCCTGTTTCCTCTTTCAGAAAGAACAACAACAGAAAGGGGAGTCTTACTGGTACTCAGTTACTGCATCTGTAGTCACAAGAATTGTAGAAAACATGGAAGTAAGTCTTTGCTTTTGAGTGGTTGGCTGTTACACATTTGCCTTTGAAATGGAGAATTGTAGGATAGCAAAAAAAAAATACAGTGTGTTGTGAAAGATTTTTGGGGAGAAGGGCAGGGGGACTGCTGGTATCTGAGAAGGTAGAACCAGGGAGTGCAAAAACAGAAATTGAGGAATAGGGTTTCTATTAGGTTAACTATCTAGTTGAAATTTGTTGGAAAATTGCAGAAATTAAATATTAAATTGATCCAGCATTAATGAAACTAGTTATTGTCTGCTATAATGATGTAAATAGTATATCTCTAGTAATGTTTGTTTTCTGCCCAGTTAAAAATCCAGGATGTGCATTTGAGGTTTGAAGATGGTGTCACAAATCCCTTGCAGCCGTTTGCATTTGGCATCTGCATCAAAAATGTCTCAATGCAAAATGCAGTGTTTGAACCAGTAAGTGCAACTTGTGTGTACAAGAGCAGCTCAGGTGGGATGCTGCATTTTATGGTTGCTAGCAAATAGTAAAAAAACCCCACAGCATTTAAAAAAAATTTTGGTTATTGTAATATGATAATAAATGAGAATTTCATGATTTTTATTGGGTATGTAGAACTAGAAACTACGTGGTATGTGATGTCTGATCTTGACTTTACTCCACTTCTACTCCAGGTGGAGAAGCTGATACGGAAAAAACAGATGGATGTTGCCAATTTCAGTGTTTATTGGGATACCAACTGCACTTTACTGGGTGACCTGCCTCCTGCCCAGCTACAGGTACTTGAGAGAGGTTTTGCATATGAGAGAGAGGCTGTTGTTAGTCTCACTTCTGTCCTGCAGACCTGAGGGATGTAGAATTTATTGGATCTGGTCTAAGAGCAACAGAAGCCTATGCTTTACTCATAGCATACGTGTGCAGCCCACAAAGGCTGTGCTGTGAAGTAGCTTGTTTTACATTTGAAGAGAGAACATGTTTAAGAAGTTTTTTCCAATGGACTGGCCTGCTAATAAAGTACATTCTAGTACATGAAACCAGTGCATCCTAATGACTATTGTACACTTGCTTCTTAGAGAGTAATTTGCTTGTAACCCTCAGGAAGCAATGGATAGAAGTATGGAAAGTCGTGATCATAATTATATCATGGAGCCTGTCTGCACTTCTGCTCTTCTCAAGAGAAATTGTTCTAAGGAGCCTTTAAGATCCCGGCATACTCCACGGCTGGAATGTGACATTCAGCTTGAGACAATACCCCTGAAGCTTTCCCAGGTAAATACCAACCATTCACCTGCCAGAAACTGGAACAGCTATCATAAAACTGTGGCAGTGTTTGTGACAGCTTAAATGCTGTTATTGTAACATAAAATTAATACTCTCTGAAAGATTTTGTTTGGGAGGCAGCTGAAAGAGATACATTGAAGTGGTTCAGAAGTCATAAGTTGTTTAAAAGTCAAGCATTCAAAATTACTTACTTACTTACTTTACTGAAACAAATTACTGCAAAAATAATCAAATTGTTGTTAGTGTGTTGTAGTAGTAGGAAGGATGCATGTAAAGTGGGAAATTGGTCTGAACAATGTACAACAGCAGCTGATGTTATGTTGATAACCTGATGTGGAAGATTTCATTCTGTGTATTTGTAAACAAAGCCATAAATGGAATGTCACACATGAACTACAAGTGGCTGGGAGAAGATATGTCACACTGGGGAAAAAAACTGTGGATTATGATTAACATTAATCTTAATTCTCCACCATGTGCAGGCCACTGATACCAGTAAACCAAACATGTGGTTGGGATTTTGGCTGGGTTTTTCTTCTTCTCTTTTCCTGGGAAAACACTCCAGTATCACCTCACTGATCTGTGTGTTGTTTCATTAAAAGATGCAGTATCAGCAGATCATGGGATTTTTAAAGGAACTGGCTAGAAAGGAACGGCAGCTTAAATTCAGGAAGTGGAAACCAAAGGTCACAGTGACAGGGAAGTAAGTACATCTTCATATGTGGTGTTGTCAGCTATCTTAGAAAAACTAGAATGAGGGAAATACAAAAATGTACATAATAATAATATGTGAAGAGATTCCCTTTTCATGTTTTGTTCCCCTACCTCAGAAATCAGTTTTAAATATTCAGTTGTAATTCAAATGTAAAGCTATCCTTACCTGGGGCTTTTGATCCAGTCTGTGTAACTCTAAATTTTGTTGTCTGTGCAGATAATGTGGCAGCTGGGCTAAATCCCAGTGGAGTGGTAGGAGCTTGGGGAGCAGTGTCCTGCAGTCTGCAGCACCAGCCCATCTGTGCTGGCTCCTGTGCTCTGCTTTTCCTGGCTGCTGGCCCACTGCTTTTCACTGAGTCTCCTGGACCTTTCAGCAGTTGGACATGCACTTGCCTTAGGTTTTTTTTAATTAAATACTGATAATACAGTAATTAAAAATTGTTTCAGCTGCCGGGAATGGTGGATCTTTGCCCTGAATGCAAATCTTTCGGAGATCAGGGAGCAGAGGCAGCGTTCCACCTGGGCGTTCGCTCTGCATCGCGCCCGGGATGCCGTGTCCTACACGGACTTGTACTACAGCAAGCTGAAGGGGGAGCCACTGTCTGCTGCAGACCAGGTATCTAGACTTGAGTTTCTTCTACAGTGATGGCTAATCATCTTACATTTGGTTTGTTTTGTCTTTTTGTGTTTAAAACCTGGACAAGTTGAGATGCATCTTTAGTTGTACTGCAGGCTGTTTTCACTGAACTGTCTGCTGACCACAGCTGAGATTTTCATGGTGAGACCTGGGCTTGTGGGATATGTATGAGCTGCAGGGTTCATGTGTTTTTGTTTTGCCCTGCAAAAAGCTGTCTGCTTTTTGAGCTGTAACCAGTGTTCACCAAAATTAGCATTAACTGCTATAGAATGCCTGTGACAGTTGGTAACATACTTTCTTAATTCATGTTCCCTGTAGATCCAAAAGGTATTTAAATACCAGAAATGTGTCTACTCATATGCTTGGGTAGATAATTGAGAAAAACTGTGACTACTTGACAGTGTGTTTATGGTTTTTTTGAGGGTTTTTGTTGGGATTTTTTATTTGCTTTGGTTTTCCAAGTTTGAGGATGATGAACTCAGTGCCCCTAATAATGAACCTATGACTTATTTCAGAAAGAAAAAAACCCATGAACTATAATCAGCTGCTTTTTATCTTTAGGTATATTGGAACTTCTTCTTCTTCCTGTCAGTTCAGGGCACCATGTACCACTTCTGTATTAAAGATGCAATTCTACTGATACTTATAAGTTGTATAATACTTACATTGTTTGGATATGAACTGTAGGAGTAGGTCAGTGTACAGAAAATTTTTATAGTACCTGGCAAAGCCAGTTCTCATAGAGCTTGCACTGTGTTCAGCAGAGGTGTGAAATGTAGCAAGGGTAACAGCAGTGGACTAGAAAAAAGTCTTTTGCTTTGTCATTTCATGATAGATTTTTTTAGACTTGGGTGACTCATTGGTTCCCTCAAACAACTTGTTAATCAGTACGAAGAAGACAAGTGTCTGAGTAACTGACTATGAATACTACATTGTCCTAATTTACCCAGTTCATTTCCTCCACCTTCTTTACTCAAGACAGAAGCTTTTTTTGCTCCTGGCTAAGCAAGACATTCTGTTAAATCAGTTTATTTTCTCTGGTTTAATTTTTGTGCTGCAAATCTTGCTTCTTATTTGTAGTAGGAGGATATAATTGTGAATTTTTTTTACAGTGCTAAAATAGTGTATTTTACAATGCAAATAAGCTTTATTTATAATTCAGGGGATTGTCAATGTTACAATTGCCTGCATGACTTTCATTAATCTTTGTGTGCTGAGGTGCTTGGATGTGATCATTAATACTATCCTAGTTTTTTCTCCAAGTCCCAGACTCAGTGCAGAGATATTTGACATGTTTGTGAACAAGATTCTGTACTCCTTTAATGGAGGTACTTTACCTTTTTTGTCTTTCCAGGCAGAAATGCATCGTATTGAGGATGAGCAGACTTATGAAGAGTTGAAGATTCTGTATGAGATAGTTCATAATAAACTTCATGACTTAGCTGAGGTGAGAACATTCTCCATACAGGGTAATATTTAAGTGATTATCTGAGGTATTGTTCTGCTGGAGAGCCTTAGCAAGTATTCTTGTTGATTTAAAAGTGTGGCATTAATGCTAAAATTGCAGAAATATTCAGTTCCTGTGGTTTTTACTATTGTGTCACTTGCACAGTGAAATCTTTTGTGTTGCCATATGATGATCTTCCCCAGCAGGATCCTTGCCAGAATTCCTAGGTCAGGTAATCTCCATCTTAAAAAGTAAAAATGAAGGCCTGTAACAAATATTTTCCCAAAATAAATATGTGGCAGAAGTGAGCCTCATGGAAATAGCTCAGGGAACACACTTAATTAAATATGGACTAATCTCCATAACAACACAACATAATCTCTTGCAAATACAAATGCTAAAATGTAGAGCTGTGCTTTATGGTGTCAAATGATTTCTTTGGTTTAGTGTTTCTAGACTAAGGTTTAAACAATGACATGCAGCTTCATGTGTGTATAATTACATGCATATTTATATATTCATATGAATATGCAGCAGTTAAGTGATGATGTTTGTTACTACTTTGCTGCTGCTCTCCTCTAGGCTGATTGAGAAAAATCACTGCTGGACTGCTGAGCAAATAGGAGACAAAATTGTGTTTTTATTGTGGGTTTTTTTGTACACTAGTGATGCTCTTTCACTCAGCAGCAGTAACCTGTGTGTCTTGAATGTTCAAACAGAATATTAAAGAGCCCTTGCCTGAATCCTTCGGAGGTTCCCCTCCGGCAGAACCTGCCCATGGCAGCAGCTCTGGGATGCTGCAGTACCTGCAGTCATGGTTTCCTGGCTGGGGAGGCTGGTATGGATATGCTCAGCAGACATATGAAGGTGAACCCTTTGAAGGGCTGCTGTCAGACCCAAAGAAGCAGTGGAATCCAGAAGACATACTGGGTATGGAAACACGGGGTTTGCTCCTATGCTTTGATACCTGGTTCAGGTGGGCAGAAGAGCTCTGGGCTGTGCTGTTAAAGGATTCTTTAGCAGCTGATGTACCCAGGCAGCAGAGCCTGCCTGAGCTGAACAACCTGGGCAGTATGTTGGTACCTGGATAGCTGCTTATTTCCAAAGCAATATGAGGAATGTATTTGCTTCCACTCTTACTGTCATTTATGGCAAAGAGCTTTGGGACTTCTGTTCAAGTGTGTGTGTGTGTGGCTGAGTGTAACAGGAATAGTATGGGGTTGTTGGGGTCTTTGCAAATTCAAGCTTATGTTGCCTTGATTGAAATAGAAGAATTCTATGGAATATTCAGGTTTTTTAAGGAAAAAGGTAAATCTGCTCCATTTTTAGTTTTTATTTTTCTCTCCGAGAGCTGGAGAAATCTCTGTTGTTATATTCCTGGGAACTTTCTTGTTCTTCAGTAGCCCTCCAGAAACTTAATTTATTTAATGTGTTGTTTTGGTTTTTTATTAGGTACAGAAGAATTTTTTGATCCTGCTGCAGATGCTTCCAGCATGAATACCTTTACCAAGAGAGATCATGTTTTTGCTAAATTTAACCTACAGCTGCAGGGTGGCTCTTTCACTCTGTTGCATAGGAAGAAAAAGGTATTGCGTGCTGAAGAGACTCCTTTTATGCAGCTGGAGTTTTCAGGTATTAAGCCCATTTCTATTCTTAAAAAAGATGAGAGCTGCCTCACAATCATTGTACTATATAACAGATTTTCATGTTGAATTTTTTAGTAGAAATAAATATATATGTAAAGACTTAAAAAATACTTGTTTGTTGGACAGTACTTTTTATTTGTAAAATTTAAATAAATTGTATGCTATACTAAAAGAAACAAAATAATTCTTTGTATTTATATTCCAGGTGTAAAGATCTTGGCAGAATCCCTTCCTCGTAGAAAGTCTTCACTTCTCAAAATCCAGCTTGGTGGTCTTTTCCTGAGGGATTTAGCAACAGAAGGGACCATATTTCCTGTTCTTGTTTTCCCAAATCCTGTAGGTGAAAAACCTTCTAAGTTACTATGTAAGATGCATAATTGTTTATGAAAACAGTCATACTCCAAAACTCAAAACATTTCTTATCCCAGAAGGGGAGAACAAAAATCTTGAGGAAAAGTTTCCACCTGTTGAATTTACTTTTTCCTTCTCTTTCCAAAAATCATTTGTAAAACTCTTTATTTTTTACACCATATGCTTGTGACTTCAAATTTTCAGTTGTATGTGTTGAGGAGAAGGTAATTTGTTGAACAACATTTGATTTTTAGAACAATCAGTGTTGCTGCTTAAGCAGTGATTGTTCTTTTCCATAAAGCTCTGTGACCCAAGTAATGGTTCTGTTTCACCTCTATATTGGTACACTAGATGCAGAAATACATGCTAGAAAAGATTTCAAAGTTCTCTTCGGAGTTAACAAAATTTGACTCTAAAGCCATGAGGATTTCCCATGTATTTTGTATTTTGTCCTGACTGCAGTTCAGAGTTCAGCCTGTCTGCTGCAGGAGTGGAGAGTGTTTGCTACTGTCATATTGCCTTCTTTTGTTTGGTCATGTCAGGGAAAAAATGCATATAATAATCTCAGACTGTACATGTAGTTCAACAGAAAAGTCTTTTTTATGCTTATATCAGGTGGCTTGGTTGATTTTATCTAAACAATCTTTTTCTTTTAAATTCTTATTAGCAAAAAGAGGTTGGCTGCATGTCTTCCTTTGGACTCCAAAGTTTGTCCTCAGAAATGACTAATCAGAACACTGGTAAAGATTTCATTTTATGTTTGATGAGATAATTCCTACAAACCAGAAATTTGAAACTGAGTGCCTGGAGGTTGAATTAATGCAAATGCTTTTTGCAAATGCTAGAGATAAAATCATAGAAGCTTTGTTCAAGATGTAAGGGTGCATGCAGGTTGACTTTAAAGATAGGAAGGGATGTATTTCAGGACAATAGGAGTTGCACTTTTTGTTTTGATTTAAAAAGAAATTGGTACAAGTTTTGCATTAGAACCCAAATTATACAAATGTTTTTGTATATATTAACTTATGTAATCCTGTTGATTGTAGAAGTTGATCATATTCCTTCCTTTTCTGTTACTGAAGAATTCTTAGACACTGGTACTTTCCCAGTAGTACCAGTTAAAAATCAGTTACTAAATTCTTTGGGAGTTGTTTTTTGCTTTTGTCTTACTTGTTTGTTTTGGGTTGTTATACAGCTGCTTTTTGTAAGTAATTTTTTATTCAGTTGCAGATCCTGATGCCCCAGTATTCGAGATGCTTTATGAAAGAAATCCAGTTCACAGCACTTTTGAGAGGCGCCTGGAAGTCAGTACCAGACCTCTAAATATTATTTACAATCCACAAGCCATTAAGAAAGTAGCTGACTTCTTCTACAAGGGAAGGGTTCATGCCTCAGGTTAAGCTTCAGTGTTTTTTTTTGTGGGGTTGGGGTTTTGTTTGTGGAATTTCATCTTCTCTAGTCTTTGGTTTTTATTTATTTTCATTCTTAGAAATACAAAGCACTAATCAAAGAATCTTTTCTTTAAGTTCAGATTTAACAATACTCCGAGTCTTATTTGGAGAGTTTTGTTCCTTTCTTTGTTTAATTGAATCAGGGATTTTGCTTTGGCAGACTCCTATAACTTCTTTAAAATTACCAGTTGCTGTTATGCTCCATGGTGGATGCTCATGTCCCCTAAATTTAAATGCATAAATAAGGAGAGGGGACTTGTTCCTGTAATCTGTTCTGGCAGATGATAGTTTTTGGAGAGGGCAATTAAAACAGAATGTCTATAGTAGTGAGAGGAAATAGTATTCTAATTCCTATTGTGTTTTTTTTGTTGATGAGATTAAGGCTGCCATTTGTTACAGCTTCTTGAGATACCTTGCTTTTTAGATTTGAACATGCTGGCTCCTTAAATTTCTAAGTGCAACAGGATTTAGGGTACTAGTATTTAAGGCTGTAACACTATAAAGTGCACACCTTTGCAGTTTTGGTTGTTCAGTTTGTGAGGAGAAGAGAGGTGGCAGTAAGTAACATTAGGAATATGAAAAGGTTCTTGAAATGCCAGTTGTTTTTCTGCTGATTATGGTAAATAACCAAAAGATTCAAGTTACCTGGTGTAAAGGTGTGTGTGACACCTTTGCTCACACGGTGGGAATATTCTATAAATATGCAAGTTTAAAATAAACCAACCAAGCAAACAAAAGATCACTGCCTACACATGCACATCTTAATGTTTAGTCAGAATTTCCTCTGTGGCCATACTTAACACCCTTTCTGTCTTACTCAAATTTAATTACTTGGGCTGAAGGTCTGTGAGATAAAGACCAGAAAATGGATTGGGAAGTATTTTTAGTGGAATTATTTGTTTTGTGCTTAAATACTTCCTTTTTTTCTGTGCAGCAGCCTGGTGAATAAGCACAGACAGTGACTTTCACCTGCTGTGTTCTCCTGTAATGTATTTTACTGCTAAAATTTAAAATAAATCTTTTTTCTTTTTTCTTCCATTTTTTCTTCTGATTCAATAGAGGGTGAACAAAGTTATACCTAGTCAGTTTTCCCTTTCTTGTGCAGGTTTTGGTTATCAGTCTGAGTTAGAGGCAAGAGTGGCTGAAGCTGCCAGAAGACAGTACAACAGGCTGAAAATGCAAACAAAAGCTGAAATCAGACAAACGATCGATCGTTTATTGGTTGGAGACTTCATTGTAAGTTTTTGTGCCCAAAATGTTTATGTAGACTTCTAGCTTTTGGTTAAAGAGTGAGGTTTGTTGTTGTTTGTGTGATGATCTTTGTGAGCAGGAGGGGAGTTTTCCAGGAGGTGTTGTAGGTCCCTTTTGCTGGCAATCAATCCAGGCTTGGGGTGCAGGGCATGTTTTCACCTGCTGAAAGTGTTTTTGTTGACTACAGTGGGAGTCTGTGATTTAACAAGGCACCAAACCTGAGTGAGGCTGGAGTTTGTGACAGTCAGCTCATCAGGAGTAAAAGTGGCTAATTGGATGTTTCACATGGCTTTTTTGGGTTTGTTTTCTTGTGGGCTATTATATTTTTCTTCTTAACTTTCAGGAAAACAGCAAAAGCTGGACTGTGTGCCTTGATATCTCTGCCCCTCAGGTGATCTTTCCCGATGATTTCAAATTTGCAGATCCTGTGTTAGTTGTTGTAGATCTGGGAAGAATATTACTTACAAATTCTCAAGGTATGATCTAGAATTATTGTGTCTCTCCTTTCTGTCTTCTTTTAGAAAGTCAGAGCTTAAAAGAAAAAGAGTAAAAAATTTCAGGGAAGTTTTGGAGGGTGTTTCCTGCTGTGTAAAGTAGAAAAAAAATCCTTTTCTTAAGAAAATAAAATGAAAGCTAGTATTAGGCAATAAAGATGCTTGGACAAAACCTTCTGACGATAAAAATAAAAAATGTTAAGTAGCTCTTACCTTTCATTTGGTTTTGAAGATCAGAAGATTTGTGTGGGCAGAATAATGGGTTCTTTTATGCCAGCTTGGTCAAAAATAAATCTAGCAGTAAGTGGGTTAAAAATGAGACAATAAGTGTCTTCTAACAGCTTCTGTACTACGTTGTGACTGACACCCCTGTGAATGTAGAAATACAGTAGGTTTCATGTTGAGGAAAAAGGAAGTGACAGGGGAAGGAGGCAGGGACAGCACCAGATATGCTTTGTGTTAAAAAAAGTAGGACTTAAGACAGGATGATCAGATAATCATAGGAAACATCTGAGGAGGGAGAAGAATACTTTTGTTTATTTGTTTGTTTGCTGTTTTTTTAATCCACAGAGGACTCTAAGAGGAGTGCAGGTGCCATTTCTTCAGAAGACAATGAATTGAGTGATGAGGAATATAAAACACCTCTTGCAACTCCTCCTAATACTCCACCACCAGAAACCAACACCAGTAGTGGCATCAAAATGTCTGAATTTACTGGAGTAGAAATAAGTGAAGAGCAGCTACAGGCACACTTAATGAGTAAAAAAATGTATGAGAGATACACACTTTCTTTTATGGACCTTCAGATCATGGTAGGCCGAGTGAAAGACAACTGGAAGCACGTTCAGGATAGTGATGTGGGTCCAACTCACGTGGTAGAAAAATTCAATGTTCACCTGCAGCTGGAGCGCAGACTGATCTACACATCTGACCCAAAATACCCAGGAGCTGTCTTGTCTGGCAACCTGCCAGACTTGAAAATTCACATCAATGAAGACAAAATCCTGGCTCTGAAGAACTTTTTGACACAGCTGAGTACATCTGAAGCCAAGTCTTCAGATGCCCTGCATTTAGGGAAAGACAAGATTTTTGCAGAGGTAGACCAGTTTGGCAGTTTGCACGATTCTGTAATGAATCTAACACAGAGTGTTGTCATGCTCGAGCAACACACCCGGGAAGTTCTTGTGGAGTCCCAGCTGCTTTTGGCTGAGTTCAAAGTAAACTGTATGCAGTTGGGTGTTGAGAGTAATGGGCGATACATCTCTGTGCTCAAGGTTTTTGGCACCAATGCCCATTTTGTGAAAAGGCCTTATGATGCAGGGGTGTCCCTGACTGTCCATGGGCTATTACTTGTTGACACTATGCAAACATATGGAACAGATTTTGATCTTTTGATGGCTTCTCATAAGAACCTGAGCTTTGATGTGCCAACAGGAAGCCTTCGAGACAGCAGGGCTCAGTCCCCAGTTTCTGGACCTCAGGATGCACGTCCCATTGATGTTGCTGGTTTGGCAGAGAGGTGCACTACAGCCTCCAGCACCTCACCTGGTAACAATAGAAAAGATCAAGAGTCTTTGATAAAATTGGAGTATCAGTTTGTGAGTGCAGAATGCCCATCGATGAACTTGGACAGCAGTCTGCAGGTGATTTCTGTACAAGTGAACAACCTGGATATCATCCTTAACCCAGAGACTATTGTTGAACTGATTGGGTTTCTGCAGAAATCTTTCCCCAAGGAGAAAGAGGATTCTAGTCCTCAGCCTTTAATAGCTGACTTGGAGAGAGGCTGGAGGGATCAGGAAACCTTCCAGTCTACTTATGCACAGAACACAGAGGTAGCAGTTGATATTCACTGGTTAAATGTACTCCTCCTCAGGACAGTTGGCATGACAAACGGAGAAAAATATGGCAGAAAAATTGCAACAGCCAGTATTGGTGGCACCAAAGTCAATGTCTCCATGTGTGGTAAACTGGATGTGAATGGCTCTCTTGGATGCCTTCAGCTTATGGATCTGACCCAAGACAATGTAAAGAACCAGTATGTGGTGAGCATAGGGAACACAGGGAGGTATGAAAATCTCATTGGCGATGTAAATTTCTTTGAATCTTTATTCTTTAGGCTTGATGATGGAAATAGCCTTCCAGATGCTTTAAGTTTCACTTTCACAGAAAGGTCAAAAGAGGAGTGTTCTCTCAACCTCAAAATGGCCTCCTTACACTACAACCACTCAGCCAAATTTTTGAAAGAGCTGACTTTGTCCATGGATGAATTGGAAGAGAATTTCCGCAGCATGTTGAAGAGTGCAGCTTCAAAAGTTACAACAGTCTTGGCAAGTAAAACTGCTGAATACAGTGAAATGGTTTCTTTGTTTGATACCACACCACGATCAAGAGATGTTGCTGGTGCAGAAGATAACGAAGGTGATGCATTTGGATCACAGGCCCTCAAAGCTGATACTATCAAGCTTATATTAAATGTGAACATTGAATCCCCAATTGTCTCCATACCTCGAAAGCCTGGTAGCTCTGAGCTGCTTGTAGGTCATCTAGGACAAATATCTATTCAGAATTTTGTACCAGGAGAAGATGAGTCTACAAGTGACAGGCTGCAAGTTGAAATTAAAGATATTAAGATGTATTCATTAAATAGCAGTCAGTTTACAAACAAGAAGGAGCCTGCAAGTGAGGTACCCCAGGGGCCACATTCTTCATCAGGTCCTGCTAGCATTAGCAGCCAGGAAGAATCTCATTTTACTCGTCATGACTTCTTTGAATCACTACATAAAGGCCATGGTATGTTAATCAAAGGGGTCTTATTCTAATATGAGTAGTATATGTGTTAAAAATGTGTATTGGCCATAGGTCTGATTGTATGTCCTGCTTCACCCATCCTACTGAAACATATTGGTCAGTTTTAGTGACAATGGGTTATTTACTGTATTGAAATCCATTTTTGGTGTCCTAAGCGAAAAACAGAATGGTGCCTTTTAGGCAGAAATTGAGCAAAACATGTTTTGACCTTAGTCCAGCATTGCTCAAATTCTGAGCAAGTTCAATAGCTACCTTGTTATCTCTTCCATGCAGTATTCATGGGCTAATCAGTTGACTTACTCCAATGTTGTTTTAATTTCACTTTCTCTTGAAGCTTTCCACATTCTGAATAACACCACCATCCAGTTTAAATTGGAAAAGATACCACTAGAGAAAGATTTGGATTTAAGTTTTCCTCTGTGTAATGAAGACTTTGGAATTTCAAGCATTATGAAGATTGAAGGGAAGTTTGTTACCCCTCTTCAGGTACAGAAATGTATTATTTCCACTATTGATATAAAAATATTTCCCTGCACAGAAGTAAAATATTTTTCAAGCCAGTATCTTCAGGTTTAACATGTTGGTAGTTTAGAAATCAGATCCTTATATACAATTTTGAAAAGACAGTCTTAAGTCATAGTAATAATGACCAATATTTAATCTTGTTTGGCGACATTTTAGACATCTTTATGAATTAATATAACTTTTGCTTATCTTGAATACAGAATACAGAAGGGAAAGTGTGTCGCTGTACAAATGACACTGTCCAAATAAGTTTATTTGCAGTTGTAGTTGAAACCAAGAATTAAAATGCTATTACCTTGAAAACATTCATGCAAGAGCAGAGGTTTCACACAGAGAAAACTTCTAACACTTAGGAGACAAACAATAATGGCTAAGTAGAATGTTTGTGTCATACATTACTGTGTAAGCTCAGGTGGTGAATTATTTTTAACTAATTGTGTGGATGGTTTTTGCCCAGGTGTACAAGGTATCCTGTTCTAGGATCCCATCCTGAGTGTTTCTTGGTGGTGTCATCTTGCAGAGCTAGTACAGAAGAACTGTTTTGCTTCAGTTTTGCATTGTACCTTGTTTTGCATTGTTTTTTGCTTCGATGAACTTAAAATTTGTGTGGTTTGGACTTCCACTTACGAGTTTTAGAGTATATGTATTGATTCCATTAATACAGAGAGCTCCAATGTGGTGATTGTTTCTTTTCTCTACATTGTAGGTGGTGTTAGCAAAACATGTATATGAGCAAGTCCTTCAGACTCTGGATAATTTAATTTACAGTGAAGACTTGAACAAATTTTCAACCACTTCTGTATCTCCAACTGGTCTTAGTTCTCCTTCAGCACCACTTCATAGCACAAGCACAGAATTCTTGAGTGAACGGAAGGAAAATGGCTTATTCAGCCACTCGAGTTTTAATTCTGTTCCAAACAAACCTGTAGCTATCAGGGAAACAAAATCTTTTACTCAAATTCAAGCAAACTTTCACATCTCAGAGCTCCAGGTTCAGTTAAGTGGTGATCTCACACTTGGGGCACAGGGTCTTGTCAGCCTTAAGTTTCAGGATTTTGATGTTGAATTTGCCAAAGATCACCCTCAAACCTTGTCCATTCAGATTGCCTTACGTTCCCTACTGATGGAAGATCTCCTGGAAAAGAAACCAGACTCGAAGTATAAGAACCTCATGGTGTCCCATGGAGCACCCAAATCATCCAGTTTAGCACATAAGGAATATCTTTCACAGTCCTGTCCCTCAGTATCCAATGCAGAATATCCAGATATGCCACGTTCCCTCCCTTCCCATATGGAAGAAGCACCTAATGTCTTTCAGCTGTACCAAAGACCAGTTTGTGCCTCCCGGAAGAAGCAAAAAGAAGATGCTGATTCTGAGTATCCTCTGACTCCACCTCCTTCTCCATCAGCAGACAGATCCAAATTGTCCTGTGGAAAAAGTAACTTTGATGATTCATTAGTACATATCAATATATTTTTAGTGGATAGAAAACATCCTGAATTTTCTTCTCGCTATAACAAAATCAACCGTAGTGTAGATGTTGATTTTAATTGTCTAGATGTGTTAATAACTTTGCAAACTTGGGTAGTGATACTGGATTTCTTTGGGATTGGATCCACTGCTGATAACCATGCTATGAAGCCACAGCCTGAGGATACTCAGCAGACAATCAAAGCAGAAATAAACCCCTTGTCATCTTCTCAAGCCCAAGAGCCTGTAAACACTAAGCTGGATCTAAAGGTATACTTGAGAGGCAAAACAGTAATTGGATTGTCTGTCATAAAACATCTGGTTTATAGAAGCTTTAGGTGACGTTTATATCAAGTGTTTTATAGTGGGGAGTGTACATAAATGCAGAAAAAGATTTAAAATATGTGTAGATGTAATTAAAAAAAGTTATAGAAAAGCAAAACATTTGCAAAATGCTTGGCTCCCTTGCTCTGTGACCCTCTCTTTAATGAAAAGGTTGCTTCAATATTAAAGACCTAACATGCTGCAAGTGACATTGTACTGTTCTAGGTACTATGGAGTTTATTTATGAAAAAATTCTGTATTTTCTAAATATATATCCATGTATGTTTATACATCTGTATGTATAAACAAGTTTTTTGAAAAAGACATTATGAATGTGTATATGATATTTATAATCTTTGCCCAGAGGTTCTGCAGTCTGACTTACATGTGACAAATCTTGAAAGAGAGGAAGGTAACAGTGCTGGGATGTGTTCCTGGCCTGATCATTCTGAATTGCTTGGGAGACCCATTCATGTACAAACAAGGCAGTAAAAATGTTGCTCTCCATAAGTGTCTCCCAATCAGCTAATTGTTATTTGCCATTCATGTGTTACAGTGCAGTTGTCTTGGAAAAAAGCTAAACAAGATATTCAAGCTCTGGAGTCATGCTTTTCATACCAATTTCTTCCTCTTTTGTTTGACCAGGTCCATTCTTTATCATTAGTCCTGAATAAGGCAACCAGTGAGCTTGCTAAAGCCAGTGTGGCAAAACTTGCAGCTCACTTGGAAGTGATTGGTGAGTAGATTGAAGGGCTCAGGTTGTTTGCAGCTTAAAATAAAATGAGGTGTGCACTGGAATTAAGATTTTAAATGTTATTATTTTGGTGCTCATTGGGTTTTTGTTTTTTCTGGGCAAAATGTACATTCTCCTCCCACTGCTTCTTCCTTTGCTTTTTTAGGGTTTATTTTAAATTGTGGCATCCCTCCCACTCAAACCTTTTGTCATTTTAGCTGTCATTGGCTGCGATTTTAATACTTCCCTTTCACACAGCAGAACAATAGTTTTTATTACTCTTCTAGAGGAAAAGCAATGAGTTGTATCTAAGTTTCAAAAATGGAAGTGGTATGATCACGTGATGTGTGTAAAACTTGGAGTAATGTGTGGGTTATTGCAATCTTTGTAGCAGAAACCTGATTTTCTTTGAACATGAGTTTAATGTTTAATTGCATTGACTTAATTACTTGTAATGCAGTTATGCCATTAATAGAAACTTCTGGGGTTTAGTAACTGATCTGTGTTTGAGGATCCTGATTGTCTGTCCTTTGTTTTGCAGAGGGAGATTTAGCCTTGCAGGGAAGTATTGGAAGTCTGTCCTTAAGTGATCTTACATCTCATGGAGAATTTTACAGAGAACGTTTCACTACAAGTGGTGAAGAGGCGCTCATTTTTCAAATCTTTAAGTATGAATTTAAACTTTTTGTTACTCTACTAGCTTATTACTTTGTTAACTTCCAACCCCCAAAAACACCCCCAGAAGTCAAACAAACCCAGAAAACCCAAGCCCACAACTGTCCGGGTTGCATGATTCTGCTTTGGCCTCTTGGGATTTAAATGGGACTTAGAATATTTTCAGTAATAAATTTAAGATTTTTAGATTATCTTTGTCTTGCAGTGTACAATGAAGTGGAAAAGGAAAAGCTGTTCTTGAAAGTATTTACATGATAGTTTGTTCCTAGCTAAAACAGGGGGTTTTTTTAAAGTTGGAAGAGGTTTTTTTCAACTGATGAAATAGATTTTCCATTGCTCCTTGATTTTGGAAGAAGGGACTTACTTTTGTCATGATATAAATTTGAATTTCTTTGTTATGTTTTAAGGAATAGGTCTTGTCATGTTTCCTGGTTTTCCAATTAATTAGATTAGAAATTATCCAAGTAATTTAATGGTATTAATTTCGAATATGACAGCACACTGATTCAGAATTGAATGTACACATTATCCTGCAGTGTAGTAGTTGCCTTAAAAGCCACTGTTCTGATATAAAATCACCAAAGGTCCAACTGGTATGCAGAGATTAAAAGTACATTCCAAATGCAGAATTTCCCTATTTGCTGAACTAAAACTCAGCAACACTTGAATGTACAAAATTTAGAACTAATTAATACAACCCAAACTTTTCGCATCAGCAACGGAAATAGTTTTAATTACATGCTGTGAACATTACTTAAATCCTCTTTATTACTATTTGAAATGCAAGCAGAATGTCTAGTGCTGTTTCTGAGATGTAGCTGAGGTAGGGAATTTGGTTTTGATCCCTTCTCCCAGGTACGGGAGGGCAGACCCGCAGCTGCAGCGCGAGTGCGACGTGCGGCTCAGCCTGCGCATGGCCTCTGTCCAGTACGTGCACACCCAGCGCTTCCAGGCCGAGGTGGTGTCTTTCATCCAGCATTTCACTCAGCTCCAAGATGTCTTGGGGAGGCAGAGAGCAGCAATTGAAGGACAAACAGTATGTCTGGGCCTTTTTTCTCTTCTTTCTCAGCCTGTTTTTTGCAGCTGAAATGCTGTGTAGCATTTACGTTACTGCATCAGCTTAAGCGAGTTGAAATGGTGGGAGGTTTTAGAGTTTTGGTGTTGGTAGAGATTTATCAGGCTCATCTTGTAGTTAGGATGCCTTAATTAGGACCATCCTGCAGCTGTTTGAAGGTGCAGTATACCAAATTAGCACATTCCTTAAATACTTCAGGACCTGGCGCTGCCTCAAGGCATCACTGCAGGAATCACTGGTCCTGCACTGGACAGAAAGGGTCAAGGTGTTACCTTGTCTTTTTCTCCACTGTTCACCAGGTAATAATACCTGAATTAGGAGAGCCAGGTGAGAATTTCTGTCTCTGTATGTCTCTGATTCATTGTGGTGGCTGGTATGCTGAGAAAATTAGAACTTCTGCATGGTAAAGTGTATGAATATAGAGACTGTAGAGCAAGATGGAATATATCAGTATAGAGTATATAGGGCATGATAGGGTGTTTCAATAGTCAGGACAGCCACAGACCACACAACCTAATGTAGGAGTCATCAATATAGTCTATAGTCTTCTTTTAATAGAAGCTTCTCATAATTGAAGGAAAGACAGTGAATACTTGGATATTAAAATGCTTCGTTGTACATTGGGTGGGAGGTTTGAATTTGATTTTGAAACATCCAAATGATGGGGCTTTGCTTTTTGCAAATAATTTTTCTGAAGTAATTTGTTATTAGCTGAGTAGTGTCTGTTCTGCCTCTTAGTTCAGGGGTGAAAGGGTGTGTCACTCCTGAGAGCTGCTCCTCTTGCACTCTTGCACAGGTTTTTCCTGTTTGCATCATAATACTTTTTTAATGAGTGTTTGTTCTCTGCCTAAAGCAAGAGTTTGAGGGGGCTTTTTTAGGTTTGGGTGTTTTGTTGTTCCTTTTTGGTATAAACTCTTACCATATCTTAATTTTATAAATCAAAGGGTAATAACCCTGAGTTCAGTGCTAATCAGTGGGCAATAATCACCTGCTTCCTGCAATTTTTGTATTTATTTTTTTAATGTAATTTTGCTCTTCCCAGGTGAGAGATAAAGCCCAGCGAGCTTCCCGAGTTCTTCTGGATATTGAGGCTGGGGCTCCTGTTCTGCTTATACCTGAGAGCTCCAAGTCTAACAGTCTCATTGTAGCTAACCTGGGCAAGCTGAAAGTGAAGAACAGATTCCTGTTTGCAGGAATGCCGGGTACCTTTTCATTAAAGAACAAGGTAGGAACATTGCTTCTTAATTTAACAGCTTGTAGCTTCACTAGTTCTTTCTTGTGTGTTCTGTTTCTAAATCAGAATTGTAAATGATTCATACATTTTACTATATATACTGACTTTATAATTCTAGTAATGATGCCTGGAAGAGCTGGAACAGAGGCTAGACAGATTTAGGGGAATAAAGGATATTTATTGAAAGGTCACTCTCAGACAGCACCAGGGTTACAAATCAGGCTCTGTGTGGATGGCTCCAAAGATGGAGGCCAAAGGGAGGTGGAGGGGCAGTTCCAAGATCCCACTCTTTTTATATGTTTGGGTCTGTTTGCATACAGGAGCTTCATTTGCCCACTTTCTTCCTTCCATGTTGTTTTACATGAGCTTGAAGTTTGGAAAAAATGTCCTTGAGTTCCAATCAGAGTAGGATTGTTGTGTTTTCTTCACCCTGTGAAAGGATCTCAGTACCTTGAACAAAAACCACACCCCAATGCAGAATAGAAAACCCAAAAGCCCAAGGCATCAGTAATGAGAGTCTCTACCAGTGTGCTGGCAAATCTCACAGATTTGCCTTGCTGCTGATTGTGCTGAGCTGCCCTTCCTGCCTTGGGCTAACTGCTGAGGCATTGGGATCTGAGCTGAGTGTGGAGAGAACAGAGGAATAAAGGAGTCTGAACTCACTGCAGCTGCTCTGGTGAGGAAGCAGGACCCAGTGGGGTGCACTGGTGTATGTGGAACCAGGATGGGCTTTCAGCTCACCCTGTTTGGTTACTCAGCTGTTCACCACTCAAAATTTCCACAGTGTGAACAGCAGAAGCAGGAGGCTGTGTTGGCTGAGACTTGCTCTAACACATTGGAGAACAGAATTGGGTTTATTTTTTCTTTTCTGCTCTCACTGAAACTGAGTGTGTGCAGTTGCTTTGATGAGGTGGAACCTTAGGAAAGGTTTCCAGTGGCTGTACACCTGGCAAAGCACAGGACAGGAGCAGCTGGTGCTGCTCTTGAGAGATGCAGCCACATGATTTGGGGTAAGGAAGATCCTTCTTGGATAGCTTTATTTATTTAACCCATTCAACAAAGTAGGGAGTTGTCTGGGAACCCTCTAATGCCATTTTGAAGGGATTAGAAGTTAGATGAACTAAATTGCTGCAGTGGATTTGTGGTGTGTCTGTTGCCTTCATGTGATTGGTATCTACTTGTGGTTTTGCTGTAAGGAAATAGTGGACTGTGATGTTGGGTTGTTTTCTGTATTGTGGTGTGTTGATACAAGTTTATAAGCAGTAGATTATTAAATTAACACTATAAATTAAAGAAAGAATACTTTTATTTCAGCCTAAAAATACTGTGTTGTGTTGCATTGTAAAAATGTAGGTGTTTGAAATGGGGTTTGGCTTTTTTTTGTTGGTTTTGTTTTCATTTTTCCTCTGTCCTGTGTTTATTTTTGAGGATCGAATTTTACAAGGCAATGCATACAAGGATCCTGTTTTATTTGAGGTATTTCACATCTTTATAGCAGTGTTCAGGTGCTCCTCATTCATTCTATAAAAAAGAAGGTATTCTTCTGGAATTTAGCACTTTAAAAAGCTACTTCATTTATTAAAAATGATGTTTCTGTTCTAAATTTTGTTGAATTCCATAAGAATTGGATATAAAAGTTTTTGTCGTGTGCTCTTTATGCATGTCTTTGGAGCTGATAATTTGGATTTAATTGCATAAATTCATAGATTTACAGATGATGTGATGATTTTCCTTTGCATGTACTTTTCAGTCTTTTCTTTACAGTATGAAGTTAAATGTTAATGTCCTCAATTTTTTCTTTTTTCTTAAAATCCTTGATTGTGTTTACAATTAATTTTTCCATTTTTTTCTAGTATTTAAAAATCATGTAAGGGAAGAAAACATTAACAGTTAAAACCAGGAAGGGACGTTTATGGCAGGGATTGATGTGACATCAGAAACTAGATACAGAAGGAAGATGGGAAATTACAGTAACAATGCAGGAGTCAGGGGCAAAGTGAGCAGTCTTGGAGTAAGGCCTGAGTAGATCACTAAAGATGATTGCAGCCTGCATGTGGGACACAAGGTTAATTAATTGAGATGATTGACAGACAAATCCCAAAATTGGCTTTGCAGTGTAAAGGTATGTAAACCTTTTCCAACAGACAAATCACAGAGTGGCTGAGGCCATTCCATCATAGAAGGCTGTCAGATTGGTCAAGCAGGATTTTTGGGAAAAGAAATTTCTAATGTTGATGTGATTATTTTCGTAGTGAGATTTGCAGGTTTTTTTCATGCAAGACAGCTCATGTCCCTGGATATGTGGTGGTGGGAAGATGTCTAAAATATTTTGTATCAGTATAAATGAACTTTACACCTGTGAGGAATTTAATTCAACTTTAAACTGCAGGAGAATTTCGGGACACATTTTGGTGTGACAACTGAAGTATTTAATGTGCATAAAATGTACATGTGTAGAAGTTCACATTAGTTCCCATAATGTAATAAAATGTGAAGTTGTTGACATGATCTTGAGGAAATAATGGCATATGTTTTTTCATCACCTGAAAAACAGCTTTAAATATTTAACAGTCTTTATTCTGCAACAATGTTTGATATCGTGACAGTCTTACCCCTCCCTTTTGGTATTAATTTCATTTGCATGGGAGATTTTTGGTTTTATGCAAAACCCTCTGCTTTTGAATTAGTTTCTTGTTGAAAAGATTCCACAGTTTTTTGAGGAAGGATGCAGAAATAAACTTTTTTTACAAAGAAAGTCTTCTCATCTGCTGTTAAAGCTATAGGAGAAAAGTTTGGCCATTTGTCTACAGCAGAAGAACCTGGCATTCCAGTAACATGCTTCCTACACCAGAAGATACTGGAATTCTAGTAATTTCTTGCACCTTGAATCTTGGTGCATTGATTCCTTAGAATTTAAGTTAAAAATCTAATGTTAATTACAAAATTTCTTTCATTAGCAGGATTCAGTTCAATTTTCCTCTCCTATGGGAACCCCAAAACATAGCATGAAGAAAACAAGTGCTGATGAGTCCAAATTAGCAATGGAAGGATTGGTGATGAAAAAGTCATCAGGAACAAACATTTCTAGGCTGAAGAGTGAGCCCACAGTGAGCACATTGAGTAAGCAGCAAGGGCAGCCACTGAAGCTGCCTGTTGTCCCAAACCCTGAGAGCCCAGGTATGTGAGAGCAGTAGGAACCCCACGGAGTTTCTTTAGCCTTGTGAAATAGTACAGTGAAATACTGCTTTTATCTTATGTGACACTGAAAAAGTATGAGGCTCTGGGTCTGAAGATTGTAGATTGGGGAAGAAATTACTTCTGTGCTTTAAGGCTGATTTTTGCAGCTTAAAGGATTAGGGAGTTGTAGTTCAGTTTCTGGAAGAGCAGTCCTGCAAATTGGATGTGTTTTGAGATGCATATTGCACACATACAAGGAGTGTACTTGGACTTCTTGTTAGGAATTTACATTTAGCTGTGAATGAGCTTTTTATCTGGTAGTTTCAGATATTGATGAACATGAATAAAAAAGTAAAAAATGTGAAATAAAATCAGACCTAAATGAAATTTCTTTTAAAGAGTAGGTTGCATTAGTTTTGAACTCATTCTATTTTTCTTCCTTAATGTGTTATCTCCTATGTGCTTGCAGAGGATCACATCTGCCTCTTAGACTGCATTGTGGTTGATCTGCAGGACATGGACATCTTTGCTGCCCAAAGATACCAGAGAGAGTATTCCAAAGCTGTGGAAGACAATAGCACAGATTTGAGCTTTCCATCCTACTTGGTGAGGCAGACAGGAGGGAGCCTGCTGACAGAACCCTTCAGACTGAAGTTAAAAGTAGAGAGAAACTTGGACAAGTGAGTTTAAGCAGGGTCACTTTATGCTTTGCCTGGAGCAGTGTTTTGGATGCCTTTTGTTGTATCCTGAAGGCCTTGCCTGCACCTGGGAATGCTGAGGTTTCTCTCTGTTGCAGGGAGCTGAGTCATGCTGTTGCAGACATTTCAATCCATGGCAGCCTGTCCTCAGTGCACTGCTCTCTGGATCTGAACAAGTACAAACTGATCCGTGGGCTGCTGGAGAACAACCTTGGAGAGCCCATCGAGGAGTTCATGCGCCCTTATGACTTGCAGGATCCAAGAATTCTTGTAAGAGGGTCTCTGTGCAGCTGAAATTCTCTTGAAATGTCTGAGGGGTGTGCTGATTTTGCTGATTGCAGCAGTATTTTAAGGATAAAGAAGCTCTAGATCAGTACTGTGGAAATGGATTAATGGCCATTTTCATGTTAAAGGCCACAGTGTTATAAAGTATAACATTTCCCCAGTAATGGTTGATGAAACTCTTTGGAGAGGAAAGACACCACACAAAAGCTGTTTACATTTTTCCAAAATGCAGTTTAATTCAGAGATGAAAGTTAAACAGATGCTCTGAAAAAGAATGTTGTTGTTTTCCACTTTCAGACAGTTTTGAGTGGAGAAGTGTATACTTCCATGTCATTCCTCATTGACATGGTTAATGTGAGCCTGGAACTGATGGATCCAAAGGGAAAAGATGGATTCAGCTCTTTAGCCAGGTATGAATGTTCTTCTCTTACTGAATACCTTATCCTGAAGACTTTGCTCACATGAAAGATACAGGACAAGAATGGAAATAGTATGTGGAAATACAGTTTAATAATACAGTGAAATGAAATTTCTTAATTAGAGTCCAACCTGAGAGTTTGGGCTGCTTGAAAGATGAAAGGGAATTACACTGTTCAAAAGATGCTGTCTGTCTTTCCAGCTATCCTTGAAATCACAGTCCAGTAATCAGTTTACTTGCCCAAGAGAAGTAATAGTTTAATTAAGAAAGTGATATGAGGGAAGGTTAAAAAAGCAGATTTCTGCTGTGTTGTCTTGTTGGGGTTTTTTTTAATCCAGAAGGTTTTTTATCAGTGGAAAATATTACTACATTTAGTACAGATCTTTCTATCTATATGACATGGGACGTAGTTGTTTTAGAAAATACCTAAATGAAAGATTCCAGCAGTGTGCCATACTTGTAAAGTAAGTGACTCCAAGGAATAAATAAAAAGTAAGTCTGTTTGGTGTGTTGTTTTCTTGTTATTCTCCCAGGTTTGACTTTAAGAAATCCAAGTTGCTTTTTGAAAGCTCTTCAAATGGAACAAGGTCTGTAAATCTGGTCTCTCATTCCATGATGGCCTTTGACACTCGTTATGCTGGACAGAAATATGCTACAGGCCCCCCAAATGTCTTCAATTGCATCTTTCAGTCATCAAAGAACACCAGTAGCCCAGGAGCAATCCAGATTGAATTGCATTTCAGGTTGGTAATTCTGGGATTTGTTTGTTAATAATGGCATAATCAGTATTGTCCTTGATTTAATACACCTGTTGTTATTGTAGATAACATAGATATTGTAGATATATCGTAGATATAAATTTGGAGGCATTGTATTTCAATCTGAGGAAATTTTTTGAATGATCAGTGGGTACTTGATACATTGAAATCTGCAGTTATTAATTCTCTGGAAGTTGTTAGATTTCTTTTTTTTATTTTTCACTTGTTGCAATAAAATTTATGTTTAAATGTATAATGGATCAGATGAAGGTTTGACCTGTTAAAATCAGTAGTGCTTAAAGCTTGATAAGTCTGGCCTAACACTTGTATGTGTGCATAAAACCAGTTTGTAGAATTTTTAATATAAGATGCACAAAAGCTGTTTCCCAGCAGGTGTCACACATGGTTTTCTGAGAGCATCAAATACAAACAGAAATGGCACCTCTTTCAAAAACAATCTCTGTATTCTCTTCTGTGTTCTGTTCTACTCTGTTTGTTTTTTCTTTCCTATTTGGATCCAATTTAGTATTGAAATTGAGAATATAAAGTATAATGTACCTCTATCAGCATGGTGATTTTTTGAAGAATGTGAAGTACCAAAAAAGAGAGTGAAGTGAAATGATTAAAGATGTTGCTTTCACTTCTGATCAGATTTGCTGACCAAACTCAGCTTTCTCACTCTCATATAAGTATGATGCCTTCTGAAAAAGTTGCAGGAGTCATGTAGAAAAAAAAAAGTTGGTTATTTTAGTCCAGAAGAAAATTTTTTTCATAAAACCAGCTAAGGAAACTTGGCAATTGAGAGAAATACTTTTTGAAGATTTGGATGCTGCATTATGGTTTTAGGTACCTAAAAAATATGTTCAGAAAGAAGCCAACATTTCAATTTGAATAAAACTAAAATGGGATTTGCTAAAAAATACACCCTAAAAAGCCCCAGGTGGTTTTCACAGAACTGTTGAGTCAGTAGGCAGCTAGATTAGACACAGTTAGTGAGTGTGCACAGTACAGCCTAATCTGGTTTATGAGTGAGAGTTTCAGGAATCTTCTTCCCAACTGTTGTGATTTTAAATTTCAGCCACAGCAGCATGTGGTCTGTTTTTAGTGGTGAGAGCATCCTTGGCAGTAGATGTAAGGGCTGGCAGAACTCAGTGATAGTGTTGTACTGGCTGGTGCCTCTTGAAATATCCTGGAGAGCCAGGGAGGGTTTCAGGCTTTTGCTGTTGGAAGCAGCACAGGCAGAGCCTGCTCCCCACGAAGGCATCACAGCTCTTTGGAGATTTTATAGCTCACAGTGTGCTGGATTGAAAATTGTTTCATGGTATTTAAGCACTTAGATGATTCTCCAGTTAGCATGACCAAATGTAACTGGTATTCCAGATCACAAAGCCAAGCACTTCATCCCTCCTAGCCAGACCTTCAGAATGGGATGCTGGGAGCTCAGGCAGGCTGACATTTTTTCAGAATGACAAAGCAGCTTCCTGTGCTGCAAAATGCTATCAGGGTGTGAGGGAAATTCATGTTGTACCTCTTATCTCAGAGCCAGGTCTGAGTTTCACACACAGAATGTTAGGTTTGATACCCAGCAGACATAAAATGATAGTAAAAAGAGGTTTTAAAATTTGAGATTTTGAAAATTAATATTGATAATGTAAGTGTGTTAAAGGAGCTTTTATAAACTTCTTGTCATGTAGTTCTTCAGTTTATCTCTTGTACCATTATAAGGCTTAGAATTTGTGCAGTTGAGATCTATTGGGGTTCTGTGGGTACAGCAAATTGTTGAATTTTAATCTGTTTAAAAATATATATATAAATATGTATTTTAAAGGCCAGACACTGTAAACTAAGTGTATCCCTATAAAATGCCATATAATTCTTACTAGCAACATGATTTTAATTACCTGCAAGTTGTATAGTTCACCTATGTGCTTTTCCCTTCTTTAAAGGTCTACTAAGGATTCCTCCAGTTTCACAGTTGTTCTGAACAATCTTCGTGTATTCCTGATATTTGACTGGTTGTTACTGGTTCATGATTTCTTATGCACTCCTGGAGATCCCAAAAAGAGGGAAAATCCCCCCTCGTCCCGGCAGCGAGCCTGCATCAGTGACACAGCTGTTGTTCCCAAAGCTGTGAAAAGTGGAGTGGTTACCAAACGTTCCTCACTCCCTGTCACAGCAGAAAAGCAACTGGAAGTCAAGGTTAACGTGACAGGTAAATGTGCTTTTCTCTGGTGCTTTTGTAGGAGTTTTTCTCATTAAAAGCTGTGTGCTGGTATAAAACCAGGTCCAATAAAGGAAATCAAGAAACCAAATGCCTGAAATACCTTAATGATATTGCTAAGTGCCCTGTTAATTGTCTTTCTTTCTGTTCAGGAACTGAATTTGTGGTTGTTGAAGACATGTCCTGCTTTGATACCAATGCAGTTATTCTGAAAGGAACAACTGTTCTCACTTACAAGCCCAAGTTGTTAGATCGTCCTTTCTCTGGCAGTTTGTTTGGCATTGAGGTAAGAAAAATAAATTTGCTTCTGTGTAACATCTAAAATTAGAGGAGTTTATGAAGATACTTTACTATAAAGATATATACAAAAAGAATACTCCACAGATGCCTTTTGAAATTTGTTGGTTTCTCATTGAATGCTCTCATTTTACAGCAGTTTTGAGAAGTTTCTGTTCAAACATTGTAAGACTTGACTGTAGCCTCAAATTCTGCTAGTTCTTGCCAGGACTGTTCTCTCAATCCATAATTTTTAAAAATTGTTTTGCAATTTTTAGGTGTTTTCATGCCGGTTAGGAAATGAGCAGGAGACTGCACTGTCAATTATTGACCCAGTACAGATTCATATGGAACTTATTGGGAATTCTTCCTACCCAATTGGTTCAGGACTGCTGGATGCTTTCAATAGTGAAGATTTTCCTCCTATTCTAGAGGTAATATTAAAGGCCTGAATAAAACTGTATGCAGTAGAGAACACTAGCAGGGATATTTTTGTGCCAAGGATTCAATAGAAGACTTTCAAATGCATAAGAAGAGAATAAGGTAATTTTTTTCCTGAAATGGAAAAAGGAGAAGAAAGGAGCATGCAGAAAATGTCTTAGTGGTAATGAAAGAGTGATTTATGGAATATTTTACAGACATTAATAGTGGGGGAATAGGCTGAATATGTAGGCTGATGATGTTAGACAGTTACTAATACCTGAAAGAGAAAGGTATTTTTCTGTATTTTCTGTTTCTAACTTTTAGGACATATTAGAGGGGAATTATATTTAAAGACTTTTTTTTACTGTTATATCAAAATAAAACTTCTTTTCCCTGAGATGTAATGCTTTTGGTTGTTGGTAAATAGTAACAAGTTTGATAATTTTATGATTGGATCTTTAAAACAGCATAGTGATCAGATTGTAACACTAAATTCTGTCTTCCTTTGGGAAAAGCTTTACTAATATCTGGAGTATTTTAGAAAAATGTGTAGAAAAGGGTAAGTGAATCTTACATTCTAATTTTTCATTTAGATTCAGTTGCAAGCACTGGATATCAGGCTGTCCTACAATGATGTTCAACTCTTCTTGGCGATTGCCAAGTCAATTCCCCAGCAGACAAGTGCAGCTCTGCCTGACTCTGCTGCCTCCAGTGCTGGGAATGCTGCTGGTCCCTCCAGTTCAGCACTGGGGAGTGAGATCTCCTTGGCACATGAAACCAGAGATGGATCCAAACGTGTGCTGGATCCTGTTCTTGGTACGTTTTTCACTGTTGGAGTGAAGCCATTTTTTGTATCTAAAGGAGATTCCTACAACTGGAAGCTAATCTATATGCTTAACACAAAAGATGTTGGTATCTTCATGGTGTAAGACCCTTTGTTGGTTAGAACTACCTAATGCATTTTCCTGCTGATACTGTAAAAAACAAAAGCAGGGCCGAATCACGTGCTTTTTCTACATTTACAATCTTAAACAAAGAAACCCCCATTTTTCATACAAATGTGTCTTGATTTTAGAAATGAAAACAAGTAGATAACTGCCATGGATTTATGCTTGGTTAACTGTTCATTCCAGATGTCCAGCTGGCTCGCCTCCAGGAGCTGGGGTTCAGTATGGAAGATTGTCGTAAAGCTCTTCTCATCTGCCAGGGTAACATCAGATACCCTAAGAAGGGATTTGCACATTGTTCATATTACCTTAATTGCAATTAAGTAAAGCCTTTAGACTCAGGTGGTGATGCACAGGCACTGTTTCCTTCTTTAGAATATCTTTGGCTCTGTGCAGACCTGTAGTCTTAGACACTCTTCTTTCTGTTCTGCTACTGTGTAAAATCCACCCCCAGGTTTTCTTTCTGCCCTTTGGGATGTCATGTGTGAGGTGCTTGAGTGTATTTTTGTTTGGGAGCTGTAGTTGTGTTCAGATTGGTAATTTTTATGGTGCACCAGTTTCTTGCTATTACATATCTCTTGAGAACATGTTTTTTCATCTCTCCATTTTAAAATATTTCTCTAGTTCTACATACAGTGCATGAAAAGAAGACAAAGCTTTAACACAAGTGATTCTTTTTTCCTTTAGCATTATCATACTTTCCACCTTATCTATAGGCATGCATAAGTTACAGATTTTTATTACATTTGTGAACTTCAAAACACATTTCTTACTCTCAGGATATACCAATGTCTTTATAATCTTTTCATATTTATGTTACAAAATAGAGCAGATTCAAAGTACTGCTAAGAATGTTTTCTTAAGAGAGAAAGAATTACTTTGCTTCTATATGATTTTTACTAAGTAATTGTCTTTGAGAAAGTAGGTGATGATTGATTGGTTGTTTGCTTTTATCTAAGGTGACTTGAAAAAAGCAGCAAGTTGGTTGTTTAAGAATGCTGAACCTCTGAAATCAGTTTCCCAGACCTCTTCTGGTCGAGATAGCCGGGGGATTGTGCCCTTCCAGTTCATCTCTGGAGTGGAAATAAAAGCAGAAAGTGTCTGCATCTGCTTTATAGATGACTGCATGGACTGTGACGTTCCCCTGGCTGAATTAACCTTTTCACGTGAGTGTCTGCTTCTGCCCTGGCATAAATGACCTGGTGTGTTCAGCATCATGCTCTTGTTTGTCAGGGCCTGTCAAATTTCAGCTGACAGTAATGGTTGTGCAGGATATTGAGGGTTCCTTTTTCTTTATCTCTGTTTGATTTAAGTTGTGGTTTTAAAGAAATTACAGTCTTTGTAGGGTTAAGATTCTGCTTTCCCCTTTTTACATCATGTAACAAATGGAATCTGTCCTGAGCAGAATCCTGGGGAGGCTCTGTATTGTAAGGTGTGGCTGTGTGCTAATGTTATTTGAAAAGTATTATGATAGGCTTTTTCTATTATTTCAGTTTAAAAGACAAGACAAAACCTCCCTTTCCTTACTTGACAGTTCACAAAATCAGGAAGCTTGATTATTTTGCATTAGTTTAAATTTCACTTTATTTTGTTTTCCCCCATAGGTTTGAATTTTCTCCAGCATTTGAGAACCAGTCCTGAAGGCTATGCTCATTTTACCCTCTCAGGAGATTATTACAACCGTGAGCTTTCAGGTGAAACACCTTGGGGGTTACTGTTTTCTTATTTAAGTTTAGGAAACAGCCCTTCCTACTGCAGGAGCCTGAAGTTCACCCACTATGAAATGCCTTTAAGGGAATAGGGAAAGTTTGACTTTTGGGACTGTGTATATGTGAGTATATGATCCTAGACAAGATACTCTGATTTGAGATCAGTTGGAGGGATGTGGAAAGTGGAGATTTTGCTGAAATGAAAGTGGCACTCAAGTTTTCAAATGGAATTGCATAAAAAGGTTATCCAGCAAAGTAACAGTTTTATAACAAGCTGTCTATGCATTCTCTTCTCTCTTTAATTGTTTGGTGCATTCAGTTTATTACATCTTTCAGGAAGGGAAAGCATGGGAGGGCAGGTGATTAGGCTGAAGACAAGGGATTAACATAAGAAGACCATCACAGTTTGGTTTAGATACAAAAAAGCAAGTTAGGTCTCAATACAGGCCAGATACTGTCAAAAGAAGTATCTAATTGTGTGGGGTTTTTTAACTTAGAAACTAAATTTTCTGTTACATTACTGGTGACAAGCCCTCAGGAATTATCTGTCAATAGCAAGGTAACTTTTTAATTTTAAAAAATTGTTTTTAAAAACATGTTAGGTGATTTTTAATAGCTTTTAGACCTTCATCTTTTGAGATACTGAACTATAGCCAACATCACTTATAATTGTGTGAAAATCATTGTCAAAGCTATTTGAGAGAGCTAAATTCCAGCTAGCTTAAATCTAAAGCTGTAATTGCCTTCTAGTGCTTCAGTTGGATCTAAGCTATTTCTGCAAGATACAGTATCCATGATCCAAATGGAGGAGCTGGACCAAATTTGTATTAGGTATTAAATCCATAGGCTTGCAACTTCATCTTGAAGGCAGATTCAAAGTAAAGGATGTAATTACGAAAGTTTCATTATTAAATATGTAAAGAGCATTCCAGTGTGGCCTCCATGTGTGTAGCAGAGGTGATGGTTTGTGTTTCTCTCAGGTTGGGAGCCATTCATTGAGCCCTGGCCATGTTCAGTGTCTTGGCAACAACAAGCTTCGAGCCGCCTCCACCCTTCCCGCCTGAAGCTGGAAGTGAAGGCCAGACCACGGCTGGATATAAACATCACCTCAGTTCTCCTAGGTATGTGGGAATATTCCCTGAGAGCAGCACTCCACAGTCTGGTTTTCAGTACTGAAAATGGCAGACATTTCTAATTGGAGTGCTGCTGGCATCCCCTGGAGGGAGCAGGATTGGCCCAAGTCCCTCTGGACTTGGCAGGATACTGTACCAGGTGTGTGTTTAGGCAGCCCATGTTCTATCAGATGTTGTGAAAGTGTAAAGACATGAGAGCTGCATATGTTAGAGGTTAGTAGGAATTCTTTCTCTGGCCATATGAATTCTATCAAATTTGTATGTTATTTGAAATTTATTTTTAATCAGAAACAGGCTTTCATCTAAAGCTTTCTGCACTTCACAGAGCTTAAAAATGTTTTGATAAGCTCATCATTTTTCAGTACATTGACAGGTGGAGTGGGGAGCTACTCATTTCAGTTCTTTAGTCTCTGAGCACCTGAGCTGTCAATTCCCACCCCCTAGAAATCAAAATATTTTGTTCATCATTAAATCCAATTTCATGTGAGCTTCTGCATTGTGGAGCTCTAATTCTGTGCCCTTCCAAGGAATGTTGTTGCTCACTCAGAATTATTTGATGATCACAGTAAAAAAAATGCCAACAGCTGAGCTTGTAGATGTAACAGAAAAGCCTTCCTTGGTCCTTTATCCCCCAAGGAGAACCTGGGGGATTGGCAGAAAGAGAGAGAGCCAAGTGGCAGGAGGAGAAGCAAATCAATGATTCCTAAGATGATGCTTTTAAAAACCAGTGATAATAAGTGGGTGAGGCTGGTTTGTGATTAATATTGTGCCAGAGGACTCAACTGGTGTCTTGATATTTATGCAGGAATGTGCATGTGCCTCTTAAAAAGAAGCAAATCCCAAAACCCCTAGGAAGTACTTTTAACATGAAAATATTTAAGGTTAATTGCCTCGGCAGGGAGAGCTCTTAGATTGACATAGGAGTATCTTAAGAACATGGAATTCCATTGAAAGTTTTTTTAAGAAATAAAACCTTAGGGATATATATTTTTTTAAGACACTGCTGTGATTTTATGAGCTGTTGTTTGTCTTTAACTTATGTAAGTGACTCACAGAAAAAGCAGTGAAGTGAAGCTTCTGCTGTTAAAGAGGAGTAACTGGAGTGTGATGAATTTAACACACTTTTCAATTACTTTGTTAACTGCCACCTTGGAGACATTGGCTGTCTGTGCTTACATTCCTCTAGAGCAATACACATGTACCAAGCAGTCCTGGATGGAGGATTACTGTAAACAGGACAAAGAAGTGAATGTAATCAGCTCAGAAGACTGGATGGGTTCTTCAGTGGATCCCCCGTGTTTTGGACAAAGTATGTTGGCCATTAATCACACTTTATTTGAAACAGTCCTGACACACGTGGTCATCTGTCTAATGTATTACAAACATAAGTATTTTGGCTTCACAGAATACAGTGATTTGTTAGAGATATTTGGCAAAGAAAAAAAAAAAAGCTGTTTTCTCTTCAATTATGTTTAATTCTTTTAAAACAAAAAGCTTTTCTTTCTAGCTGCTTAACTTTGAGTAAGAACTTTGCACTGCTAGTTCTGCTTCTTTTCTGTCTGCCACTCTCAGTTAATGACTCTCATGTCAGGGATTAAATCAGAGTGTTGAGTTTAGGCTGTGGGCAGTTCAGAGAGGATCTTTTTCTTTCTGTACCCCAAAGACCTAAATAACTGAGTTTCTGGAAAAAAATTGTTTGTGTTGTGAAATAATCACTGAGTAATAGCTCTCGATATGTGGCAAGTCTTTTCAGCTTATTTTCCCCCAGAGTTCCCTCTGGAAGGAATTTTATCAATTCAAATGCCAGCTTAGTATAAGCAGATGGGTAGAGCCTCATAACTGCATGATGTATATCTTCCCTTATGCATGCAGGGGAAGATCTACCTGTATTTGTGTGGATTTTCTTATCTGCTAACTTTGTCTTTCCTGTCTGCCAGGCCTTCCTCTTGTCTACCTTAGAACTAGGAGTACAGCCAGTTTGACTAACCTAGAGCATCAGATCTATGCTAGAGGTACTGTACAGCACAGACACCAAAAGGTGGTTTTCTTCTTTGGAAAGCTCTTGCACAATAGATACTGTGCTGTATGTGGGACTTGCTGGTGGATTGACCTCTGTATTTACAGATAATCAAAATCCAAAAAACCC
This sequence comes from Anthoscopus minutus, assembly GCA_013399455.1. Classification (NCBI taxonomy): domain Eukaryota; kingdom Metazoa; phylum Chordata; class Aves; order Passeriformes; family Paridae; genus Anthoscopus; species Anthoscopus minutus. Next base: position 214,278 of record VWYI01042541.1, on the reverse strand, counting down.
TCAAGGCAAATAATAGAACAGCTACTTATCTTTCAGTTTGCTAAATTTAGTACTTCATGCTTTCATTCTTTGGGTCCTTCAGGAAAGAATGGAGGAATATAACCCTGTGTAGGAAAAATGTCTTTGTGAGGAAGGTTATGTGAATTGTTGATTATTCAGTGTCCCTCTTCTAGAGGGACTATTAAGAATAGTGTAATAATATCAGAATATTTAATTTATATTCTAAAGATATCCACCATTATGTTCAATATACATCTTTATGCCTGATTTAGCATATTTAGGTACTTAAAACTTCCAAATGCCTTCAGAAGCACAGGCTGTTTTCAGTACCCCTTAGGAAGTAAAGCATTCCTAATAAATAATTTGTTAATTTGTTTGAGTTCTATTTGATAGGACAGGTTTTGGGCAAAACCATACAGTATAAAGTAAGATTTTTCATTTTTGGCATTATAAAAGACAAACAGCTTCATAATTATATGGCCCTGTAGAAAAGTTAATGGATGGGAGGACAGAAAACTTTCTAGAAATCTACATCTGTTTCCTGTTTGAATGCCATTAGAAATATTTTCTCTGAATTAAAAAAAAAAATAAAACCAAAATGGAAAAATTTGCATTATTTTTTCTTAAATATTTTTGTTTGTTTTTATTCCTCCAAAAATCGAACAAGTAGCAAAACATCTAATATTAATTGCTTGACTTTTAAATTACTAAATTAATTAGGAAAAAATCCTCCTGGTAATGATAGTCTTTTTTTTTTAGGCAGCAGTCTCAAAACACAGCTTCTACATTTCTTTTGAAAATCAGACCATAGTCCCAAAAATTTGTTTTTAGGAATCTCCAAAGATAAATTTTGCAATAGATTAAACACCAGAGTAAAAGTTCATTTGGCTTCTGGTCTAATTTTGTAGAACCTAGGCTAGCCAAAAAATTATATAAAGTGAAACTCAACACTAAAAACATGTATTTGCTTTTGGCAAAAATCAAGAGTTTTGATTTGCAAGGATTTCATCTTCTTGCTATTTAATTGGAAATAACTTTCTCTGTAAGCTTCAGATCAGATTTAAGTCTCCATGGACAACGTAGGGATTGGTTGATCTGACAGACAATTGTCTGTCACGTTCAGTAACTCCTTCAAAAACCTTCCTGCCCTCCCCACCTCACCCCTGCTTGCCTCTGGAAACCTTTTGGAATGACTTCAGATCACTTTTCTTTAAGCAGCTGATTTATTGTGTGTGCCTTCTTTCCACTTCTCTCATACCAAAGATGTGTGCATTGAGGTAGCAGCCATTTATCTTCCTTTTTAAGTAACTTACTGGACTTTGACAGGGGTTTTTCTGTGTCCAAACTCACTAAGTGTTTTCGCAGATTTCATGCACTGCAGTGTGAAAGATGAGAGTAACACTTGTGTGCCTCTTAGAAATTTGTGCTTGGAAAAAGTTACACATGGGAGGAGTAATATCTTCTGGTGTTTTACTGTCCCAGCAGTTTAACAAAAACAGATTGCCTTTGTTTACTATCAAATTTTCCATATTTCAGTAGTCTTTATCTTGTGTAAGAAAATATTTCTACTTGTTCAGCCTTTGAGAATAGAAGTCCCTTTAAAGAGGACACTGGGTAATCCTGTATTTGTTACATTAAATAGAGCATAAATCATAATTATAAGTAAATGTGTGTTTAGTATTTCATATGCATTTGGATGCATGTGAAAATATAAAAGGTTTCTGATTATGCTTGGGTTTTTAGTTAGATTTTCTACATGTTAGGTGTAACTGAAGGCATAGTATTTTATAAGACTTGATATTAAGAAACAAAATAACATGTAGGAGGAGTTGATATAGGAGAAGAATTTCTGTTTGCTTTGTTCCATTTCTGTAGTAGTTACTAATTGTAAAAACGTTGTAGGTAATCTGATGTTCTGTTCCTTTGTTTTTCTTTAGTTAGTGCAGGTTGTGGTTCTCTAGCTATTGTATCTCATCCCACATTAACATCTGATGAATATTTCCCATGGGCATTCAGACAAGTGTGTGTTCTGTTTTGTAGCTGAAATGAAGACCCCAAAGCGCAGGCAGCCCTTCGTGCCCTTTGCTCTGAGAAATCACACAGGCTGCACTCTCTGGTTTGCCACCCTGACTACCAACCCAACCCGGTAAGGAGCTCCTCAGGGATCACTTCAGACATATTTATCTGCCTCCACTTCCATGTCAGCCAAACCCTGTTGTTTCCAGTGCTTTTGTTTTGCACAGACATGTAGGCAGCTCCCAGTTTTGCTCAGTTAAGAGCCTCTTCTTTGACACAGAGAGAGTTTTATTATTAAACAAAAAAGTTGGGTTTTTTTCAAGAGACCTAGCAGAATAGGGAAGCCAGTCAAATACATTCATGGTGTGAATGTGCTCACTGCAAGACTGAGGCAGACTAAAAAGCACTTGCAGCTTGAAGTAGTCATTTTGTAAAATGCTGTGGTTCTCTTCACAGGGCTGCGCTGTCTCACAGTGGGAGTCCAGGTGTTGTTCCTGAGGAAAATGGGACCTTGCTGGGGGATGCCCACAATGTCAGTGAATGGCAGGAGGTTATCACTGGGGAAGAGGTTCCGTTTGAGTTTGAAACCAGAGGGAAACTCAGACACAGGTGAAGGGACCAGGCCATGAGATGTTCTGACAGTCTCCTATATGGAACACACAGGTTCACAGTTGTGAGGGCACCAGCAGGTGCCACATTAAAAATAGATTTCTTGATGTTTCTATTTTTAATATTCTTGTTTGGAGTGAAACTATCATCTCTCTGTTAAATCAGCAACTATTGCTATTGGTGGCAGCTATTCCTATTTGTGAGTTGGATCATTATAAGCTTTTAAAAGGACTTGGGCTCCTTGGTTATAAATCAGTGTCCTTTATTTTAAAGGACTTTTGGGGCAGTGTTGGTTGTTATCACAGGTAAGGACTAGAGCTTTATGTAGCACGCTTTTATTTTTGCAACACAGTAATATGTCTTTGTGTCCCTTTGGAAAGATGGAGTAATTAGACATAAAATCTGGTCCATCTATCCATGAATTGGAAAAAACTCTTGGGACTTTTTAATCATTCAGTGAGATTCTCTTAACAGAATCCAGAGGATGTTCATGGTTTGAACTGTTTGGTATTTAGTCTATATAATAATGCTTAGTAGTAATTTAATTTGATCTGACCTGGCAGGCACACACATGATCTAAGGATTCATCAGCTGCAAGTGAGAGTAAATGGCTGGGAAGAAGTGAGTCCAGTGTCTGTGGACAAAGTTGGAACATTTTTCCGATACGCTGCACCAGATAAGAATTCCTCCTCTTCTACTGTAAGTTCTGATTCTGAGTGTTTTAAAAGAATATGTAGATTAGAAATATTGATGTCTGCAAAATTTTGATCTAAAAGCATCTGCTGTGAGAGATTGTCCTTTTCCCAGTTAGGCTGGATTGGGAGAGCTTGGGGTTCCTAGCTGTGTAACCACACCAGAGCCAGAGCAGTCAGCAGTTAATCTGTGCTTGGCAGGCAGAGCTTCCAGTGACAGAACAAATGTATTAGTGACAGGCCATGCACTCATGGAGACTGAGCTTTAAATCAGCCCAGCATTTCAGCAGCTACTTTTATTTCTTTTATTGCAGGAATGCTTTTCATGTATTTAATTTGCTTAAAATAAACAACACTGGCAATTTCCTGTAAGCCTAGAGATTGCTTTTGAAGTATGTGGCTCTGTAGACAAAATATACTTGTCATGAAGGGAAAATGCAGTTACAATAATCAGTAGGCTGGCATTTGGTGGAGGCTCAGTGGTGAAATGGTCCCGTGGATTTCAAGACTAAGTTTAGAGAGTAGCTACTGAAAGCTGTTGAGCACTGGACACATAGGAGATTGAGATCTCATATTTTTGATATAAAACAGAATTGAATTTGATTTGATACTGCTGACAAGAGCCCGTGGTCTCTTACTTGAATTTTCTGATGTTTTTCTATTGAAGCATAACAAAGATCATCTCTCTGTAATTTGAATATTGAAGGAAAAGAATGCAAATGATGAGATTATGATAAATTAATGAGAACTGCTGTTCAGCAACATCTCCCATAGAATTTTTCTTTACAACAAATCCTCCTTAAGCTTCCTTTTTTTGCAAAGCAGTATTACAAATCGGTTTTGCTAATCTTCTTCTGACATGATTCCAAGATGTGCTGAAGGTCAGAAACACAAAGTGATGGAAGTTTACTCTTCTGTAGTAAAGTTCTGTGTTAAAGCTGAGAGCAGTATCTTAAAAGTTGGACTACTTTAACCTTCTTGTTTACTTTCCTCCCAGCTTGGAAGCCCAATAAGTAGAACAAATATAATACATCCACAAGTCTACGTGAGTATATATTTTCATTTTTTTTTGAGAACTACTGAACTGGCTTTTCTATCCTTTTAGAACTTCTTCAATAAAAAGGAAACAAAATTTAAGCAAACAAAATGCATTTAAAAATCAGAATAAATATTTATGATTTACCATTCCTCACCAGTATAAATGTTTGAAAAATATATTCCAATATGTGAATTCTAGCATGTAAACACATACTAAATGTTGTTTTCAGAATCAAATGGCAATGGCTTTGTGTAATGTAGAAGGTAAAACACCACAGCAGGACAGCTATGAATGAACAAAGCATGACTATGTTAAGAAAGCTCCACCTTATTTTTCAGTTTTGACAGATAGGAATGATGAGTGACTGGTAATTATATGAAGCTTAGACTTCAAACTCCATGGATTTGTTACATAATGTAACAGGGAGATGATGTATAAAGTTGTTCTCTTAGGAGCTGTATTGCTCTTATTTGAACCTGCATCATTTTTAGAAAGATAATGGAGTTAGTGATATGTGGAATTGCTTTTTCATAGTTTCACTGTTCTCTGAGGAGGAGATCCAAGATTATAAACCACCATTAGTAAACTATTTCTAGACCTTATGAGCTGCACATCAGTTGGCAAGTTTTTCTCCAGCATTTAGTGCTTCATAATGGAGGTGTCCCTCCTCTAGATGTATTCATTACCTGAGCTTTTTAATGCTTTTAAATATCTTCCAGTTTTCTTCATTGCCTCCAGTTCGTGTGGTGTTTGAAGTCACCATGGAGGGGAGTGCCCGGAAGGTGGTGACAGTGCGCTCAGCCTTGATGCTGAAGAACAAGCTGGAAGTTCCCATGGAACTGAGGCTGGACAGTCCTTCTGCCCCTGACAGTAAGTGCTGCACCCTCCTGTGAGCCATGTTCCTCTGGCATTCCCTGGGTACTGTGGGCAGTTCATCTTTCTCCCCAGAAATATTCACCACAGTCTGTAGTGCTTCGCACCAGAGCAGACCTCGCTGGTCACCTTGAGAAGAAAGCAGTCAGCAAGAGACTAGAGAGCCCAGTAGGAATTTTGGTTGTTCACTCTGTAAAGACCAAATCTTATTTCTGTGTGTAGCTAAGTTGTCTCTGTAGCAGCAGTCTAGGGGATTTTGGTGTTACCATGCAAAGGTTTAGAGTAGAAATGTAACAATACACTGAAAATGTATCCAAAAGGTTTGAAGAAAGAGGTTTTTTTGAAACAAGCATTTTCACGAAAGAATTTGAGTACCAGCAAGTTTTTAGGCTGTTTCAGATTTACCCACTGGAATTAGTCTGCTGCCAGATTGTTAATAGAGCTTAAAATAGGTTGGTTTTTAAAACATGCATAAAGCAAGAAGTGATGTACATTAAAATAAAACATATTGCCTTAAAAATTTGAGACTTACTACAAAATTTTATGGTTTTCAGTGAAGGAGCCTCTTCTGATCTGTGTTTTGTTCTCTGGTTGCAGAGCCTGTAGTCCTTCCAGCAGTTATGCCAGGAGATTCCTTTGCTATTCCATTACATCTCACATCCTGGCGTTTGCAAGCCAGGCCCAAAGGAATGGGAGTCCTCTTCTGTAAGGCTCCAATTCACTGGACTGATGTGCAGAAGGCAGCAGAGGTGTGCAGCAGCAAGAGGGAGTGTCTTTTCATAGGGTCTGAAAACAGCCAGTTCTTCAGGTAATTAAAGCCTGGTTCTCTTTCTGTAAGCTCTGAGAAATGAAATCCTGTGAAATAAATAGCAGGAAAGAAAATGCTAAGAGATGAAGGCTGCTGCAGGTTAGTGGGATGTTTTATTGGGTCTGTTGAATAGTGAGAAAGCAGTGAAGTGTAGCTGCTCAGTTTCTTCAGGGCTCTTTGAAGCCCCTCTGAGATTTCCTGTTAAACCTCTGACAATACAAAACACACTATGAATATTGTAAAAAAAAAAAAGCAGAAGTTAGAAAATAGGATATGAACTTTTATTTTGTATTTTTATATACTGCTCTGTCTCGCTGAGGATAATCAGTGGTTTTCCAAAAGAGTGTTCACAAATACTCATTCTTTGTCCTAAATGTTCTCTGTTCTGAGGCCAAAAAATGTCTCTGCATAGTGAGGACTTAATGGAATTTTGTGGTTTTCTGGTATAATTGATTTAAGGTTGCTTTGAATTTAGGAAATACTAGGATAGGGATTATGGAAATGGTCAGGAAGTGACCTTTGCACACTCTGTAGTTACTGCTGTGTATCAGTTTCATAGCTGATTTCCTAAGATGCTGGTTTTGAATGTATCACAGGAAGCAAAATAAACAAATTATTTTAAATGAAGGTTTACCAACTCAAACTTTTCACCTTAACTAATGAAAAACTAAAATGTCAAGTGGTCAGAGCAAGAATATGTCTACTGGGAAGAAGGACACGCTCAGCATTTATTTTTAAGATATTATTATTGTTTACTTTAATGGCTAAAAATCTCTTTTTAGTAGCAGTCAAGAACTTGCTTTTGCAAGTTTATGAAAGTTGGTCTTAAAGGTGATAATCTCTAATAGCCATTTTCTGTTAGGTCTCTGAATAGACCAGTTTTTGGGGAACTAACTTTAGTCTGATTAAAATCAGAAAACTCATGTTGTCTTCACACCAGATATAAATACAAAACACCTTATAATAATCTACAAAGTGATTATGTGGAGAACAGCTTTAAATGCTGTTTTTCTTATCAATCCTGAAGTTAGAGCATCTTTGAGAACTCAATGCAATACAGAAAGACAGGGTTTAATTTTTCTGTCAAATTTATTGACTTCTCACATGTGTCGGCATTCCCAGGTTTTGTGTTGCTATAAAGAAGGAAAATTACCCGGATTACATGCCTTCCAGCATCTTCTCTGACAGTGCTAAGCAGATTTTCAGGCAGCCTGGCCATACCATTTATCTCCTGCCAATGGTGGTAATCTGCAATCTGCTGCCTTGTGAGCTGGAGTTCTACGTGAAGGGTTTGCCCATCCGTGGGACACTGAAGCCTGGCAAAGAGACCGCCCTGCACACGGCTGACACAGCCCAGAACATTGAGCTGGGTAAGGCTCCTGCTCAGGGACCATCTGCTGCTCCTCTCTCTACCTCCAGGAAACTTGTTTCTGCAAGAAGCTATGGCACAGAATGGAAAAAAATAGAAAGCATTTAAATGATCATTTCATTGGGTTGCAGGGATTCTTATTTTTAATAACGAAGCGAACACATTGGAAAAAAAACCCAGCCCAATATTGCCATCATTCCTCCAAATCTGTCAGCTGTCACTTAAAATGTTCCATGCTCACTTCTAGTTTTCCTGAGAGTGGGAACTGGAGAGAGCAATGGTAAAGAGGGGAATAAATCAAATAAGCTCCTAATATTTTGGGTAGATTTGCTCTTTTCTTTTTGACAGAAATAATTGGTGTTGAGGGTGTATGTGGAGTTATTCAACACTGCCTAGACCCATAATGCCTAAAGCAATAATTAGCCCTAAGCAGGGTCCCCTACAGAACTTGTTTTGCTTTTTGTGACTCAAATTGAGGCATTTCTTCATGAGGTCAGAGTTTACTACACTAGGCAGATTTAAAAGTTGATCAGGGTGAGCTGTATGAAATATTTAGGGAGATCAAGTTCTGTGAAACACCAACTTAATCACATATCAAAAACTAGTGTGTGTGTGTGTGTATGTGGGTGATGCTTCATTTTGCTCTGCTTTGTTATGTTTCATAGGGGTGTTGCTAGAAAACTTCCCAGTCTGCAAGGAGCTGTTGATTCCTCCAGGGACACAGAACTACATGGTGCGGATGCGACTGTACGACGTCAATCGGCGCCTGCTGAACCTGACCATACGGATTGTGTGTCGTGCTGAGGGCTCGCTGAAAATCCTCATTTCAGCTCCATACTGGTTAATCAACAAAACAGGCAAGTTCTGTTCTAATCATCAAGTGGGAGATAAGGTTTTCTTGTAGTGTTTTGATTTGCTTTCTAGCCAAATGGAGCTTTTCAATGCTACTTAAGAGGAATAAAGGTAAGAATTTATATTTTTAATAGTGCCAGTGGCTACTGTTTGATGCATTTTACAGCAGATAACTTTTACATTGATTTGCTATATTACAGATTGTCAAACATGAGCTGTATTACAGATTTTCAATCATGAGCTGTTGTACCTCCCAATAAATCAATATATATTAGATCACTGTTAAAATTTATAGTTTTAAAAGACTGAAATGCCTTGAGAAAGCAACAGTGTGAATTGCAGTGAGTCTGTGTGGACTTCAGCTGGCACTTTCAGGTCTGCACGGACCAGTCTCATGACCTGCAGCAATGAACAGCTGTTTTAAGAAGATTACATGAAGAACTAGAAAGAGAATTCATGCACAGTAATGGCTAAAATACTACAACAAAAATATCTTGAGTTTCTTAATTTGAAATTTTTTCCATTCTCATTTTAATTTGTACAAAGGTGTTGTGTAGTTTAACACTCTTTTCTTCTGTGTTTACTTTAAGGGTTGCCACTTATCTTCAGACAAGATAATGCAAAAACAGATGCAGCTGGTCAGTTTGAGGAGCATGAGCTTGCTAGAAGCCTCAGCCCACTGCTGTTCTGTTATGCTGATAAAGAGCAGCCAAACTTGTAAGTAAGAAAGGCAATCAGGAGAAACTTCACAAAGATGAAAAAAATAAGATGACCTGTGGAATGATTAAGTTTTTTAATACTGTGTTGAGCATATTGAATTCTTAGACATTTCCTACTGAAAGCTCCTTAGTTGGCCAATTCTGTTGTGTCTCAATTTATTCCAAATTTTGTTTATTTTTTTTGTTTCAAGGATAAAAGACATACAAATGCTATCATGATTAATCAGTGTGGAAATTGCCAAGCTTTTTACAGGACATGACCATTGACTCCTAACCAATGTGTTGAAGGGGCTTATGGCAGAAATGCCAAATGAGTCACTCAGTAAGAGATTTATCAGGACTTCAAATGCTTCTATATCCAGACACAGATGTTCTTTTTCTATCTGGGCATGTGTTTGATCACCAGCATCGTGTTGCTACCTGATCCTTCATTTAAATTGCTGAACCTTTGTGTTTTCTTCCTACCCTTAGTTGCACAATGCGGGTTGGGAAAGGAATCCATCCTGAAGGTATGCCTGGCTGGTGCCAGGGTTTCTCCCTGGATGGTGGCAGTGGTGTCAGAGCCCTTAAGGTGATCCAGCATGGAAACAGGCCAGGCCTCATCTATAACATTGGTAGGTGGTGATGGAAAACCCTGTGGAACTCCTGGTGATACAATGTCAGTGACACCACAAACAGAACAATTGCAGAAGAGAAGCATAGCTTCTTAAAGGCCTTTGAGGGTCCAGAGAAAACCATTAAAAAGTATTTTTATATCTTTGTTTTGAACTTTGTTAGAAATTAAAACTTAGTTTTCACTTAATTTTACATTTCATCATCGAGTGTTATTAACTACACTGTCAAACTGTTCTGTCTGCTTCTGTGTTTTTATTCCCCCTGTTATGTTAATTCCAAGTACATTCTAAATTCCATGATATTACACTGATTATTTTAAGTGTGTGTATACTGCAGCTGTTCAGCCATGTGCTGCTTCTGTGGGTTTTGCTTGGTGGTGCCTGCACAGGCTGATGTGCAGGAGTGCAGTTTCTGAATTCCTTGTGCTCCTGGTGTATGTGATGTGCAAGCAGGTTGTAGTTTTGAATTCAGTGAGAGTCTGGAAGTTACTCTGCAGTGATTGTTGAGGAATTTTTTGTGTGTTTAAAAGTGAAATAATTGTTTGCATTGATATACTTGATTGGGAATTGTTTTGGGGTTTTCTATCTTAAATTATCTTCAGTATCTAAGTTGTACTTGAGAAATAGTGGGTAACAAATGGCATGAGGTTACATTTCCTGTTTAATGTTCCAGTGCAAGTCAATGGTATGGCACAAAGACTTCATCTCAGGAGCCCAAGAAAGAACTTATGTTCTCTGAAGTATATTGTGGCAGCTGCCTTTTTCTTTTGTAAATAATAGCTGTATTTTCACCTTGTTTTTATCTCTAGGTATTGATGTTAAAAAAGGCAGAGGCCGTTACATTGACACCTGCATGGTCACCTTTGCTCCCCGGTACCTGTTGGACAATAAATCACGCCACAAACTGGCCTTTGTTCAGAGGGAGTTTGCCAGAGGTCAGGTAAGAAGCTTCCTGGTGGTGACTTTTTAATACACTACTGTACTTAGTCACAGAATGTGCTCACCAAGAAGAGCAGACATTGTTCTTGAAAGTATTGTTGGCTGGTTATGAGGATCTTTCTCATTATTCCAATAGCTGCATCCACCTGGCAGAAGGATGGCTGTGTTTGTATTTTAGAGGTGTATAGGTTAATAGTGGATTTTTCAGTGCTGGGATTATTTACCAATTTCTGTTCCTAGGGAGTATGCAATCCTCATGGCTACATCTCCACCCTCCCTGGTTCCAGTGTCGTGTTCCATTGGCCACGGAATGATTATGATCAGCTGTTGTGTGTGAGGCTGATGGATGTCCCAAACTGCATGTGGTCTGGGGGCTTTGAAGTCAACAAGAACACTTCATTCCACATTAATATGAGGTAGCTGTGACCAATAAATCTTCTGCAGCTGCTGCATTTTGATAGAAGCCACTGTTTAACACTGCAGATAATGCAGATCAGAAGTTTACTTGTCTCTTACTGTGTTCTTGTTCAGGGACACCCTGGGAAAATGCTACTTCTTAAGAGTAGAAATTACCCTCCAAGGAGCCACGTACCGCATTGCCTTCAGCAACACCGACCAGTTACCACCATTTTTCCGCATTGACAATTTTTCCAAGGTAAAAGAACCAAGCCTCATATCTTTTTCCTTTACTTTTTTAAATAAAAAAGTAATTCTGCATTTGTTAGAAGTGGGAGGTGACTAACTTGCTTAATGAAATAAAATTGAAGTCTGTATATTTGTCTGTAATAATTGTAATTTTCTGAAGTTATAGTAAAAATTGATAGTACACAGCTACGTCATTTTTTTAAATGATTGTGGTAACGTTGTGGCTTTCATGAGTGCTTTAAAAGCATTACAAGGAAGAGAAGTATTACCAATGAGTGGGATGGTGTTTAGTCTATTCTAGTTTTGTAATTTAGATTAGCAGGGTTTGAGGTGCTCCATGGGCCTGCAGACATTTTGAACCACAGATGACAGATAAAAGTAAGGATGATGTTTCTCATCCCTTTATGACTCTCTGCTTGAGACCTGAATTGAAGAATATGCATATGGAAGTGATTTGGGGCAGGGGGATGGAAGTAAACTGAACACATTTCAGTCATCAGCTCCTGGTAAATGAGCAAATGATAGCAAAAAGTCTGTCTGATGAGCAATTCCTGCATGAACAAACCCCTCCTTCCTGACTATTACAGGTCCCAGTTGTGTTTAAGCAGCATGGGGTGGTGGAGCCCAGGCTGTCCACTGATGTGAAGCCCATGACCTCTCTGGATTATGCATGGGATGAGCCAGTCCTGCCTCCCTTCATCACAGTGACAGTGAAAGGAGCAGGCTCCTCAGAAGTTGTCTGCTCCATGAATGACTTCCAAGACAGCAAACAGCTTTACTATGAAAACTTCATCTATATTGCTGCCACATATACTTTCTCAGGGTAATTCTTTATATCTTTGGTGGAAATATTTTTAATGTTCACATTAAGCTTTAATTAATTAATATAAAATTATTATTATTCTCTTAATGGTTACCATTCAAAAGTTTTTCACATGGAGGTAAACTTTTATCTACCTTGTAGTTAGCAGCAGAAATGCCAAAATCAGAAGTTATCTGGCTGTCAGTAATTTTGTATTTTACCTCATTTGGACATAGTACCTTTGCTTTAGAGGTGCAGCTTGACACTGTTTATCCTGTCACACAGTAAGAAGGATTTAGCATCTGGCATCTGCTGTGACCCTACTATGTGATCTCAGAAGAGTTGGGGTGTCTGAGGTCCTTCTCTGGGGACTTCATGTCTTTTGTATAAAGGAACTTTACCATGAATGACACCTATTTACAACATGCCTTTGAGGCTTAAACTTGCACCAGTATATATGCTACAACTCTGGGAGATTGATCCTGAGCTTTGTTACTTCCCTCAATATGATGTGGAAAAGTGTCTTAATTAATCTGTTTTGCCAGTTCCAGTGAGGAAGCAAAGCCCCTTTTCAGAATGTACTCAAGTTACCAGCTTGCCCTGGTAATTCCTAACAAGAGGGGGAAAACCCCCAATATAAATGTTAGTCTGACAGGCTGTATCAGAAATCTAAACTTCCAGTTTGAATTTTGGTGCAGATCTGATTCATGCTACAAAAGAAGCTGCTACTCTGAACAAACATGATGCTGTTTCCTTGGTGTTCCAGGTTACAGGAACCAAGTGTAAGACCAGTTACTTCAAATAAGGATGCTGCAAATGCAGAGCTTGTCCTTGATGTTTCTCCAAAGACTCAACGAGTTTTGCTGAAAAAGAAGGTGCCAGGACACAATTGACTTTTTTTTTTTTTAATAATGTTGTTGCTATGTGCAGAAGTAAAATCAAATGCTGAGGGTAGGACAATATATAAAAAAAGAAGTTCTAACTTTTAAGGGGTAAAGACTCCAAAGTGATAGGTTATTTTGAATTGTGGTGGTGCTTCTGTATAAGACTTTAATAGGGGTAAAAGTGACAGAAAAACGACTTGAAATAAAGTAGCAAGGAAGGTTGTAAATGCCTCCAGCACAGAAGAATGTGATAGTTGTGTGTTGGATATTCTCATGAAGTTACAATGTAGAACATGCTTCCTTCTTGTGAGCATTGGAAGTTATCTATTTCTGAAGCTCTTAAGAAATAGAAACTGTGTTTAAATATTGCTAAGGTGAACAGGCAGCTTTTAAATGCAGCTCTGCATCTGGCTGCTGTTGTGTATTCATTGAATATCAGAGTTCAATCAGAAGCCTTTATCCAAACTATTTCCTAATTCTAATTCAGGGCTCTGAAGTGAAACATATACAAGTCATTCCAGTAATAATAATTCAAAGCCTCTGATAGCAAAACATAACTAAAATATTTGCTCTATACTGTATTTAAATGTTGAATTTTTCTGTAACAGGAGCCAGGAAAGCGATCCCAACTCTGGAGGATGACAGACTCGGGAATGCTTTGCCATGAAGGTTCTTCAGTTCCTCATAATCCCCACAAACCTTCTCCTCGCTCCGAGGACTCCAGTATGATTTTGGATATCGCAGGCCTGGCAGCTGTCACAGATAACAGGTATTGAAATACCTCAGAAACCTGATGGAGGTTTCTAACAGTGTCTTTGAAAACCTAATCAATAAGATATTCTCTGAATATGGAAAGATACTGTTCTGAAGGTGTGTGAAAGAGCTGGATGTTGCCTAGTTTTGTAAAAAATCTCATGATCACCTGTGTGACTTGGAAATACTTGTAAAAGCATGGCTGATGCCTTTTCAGCAGGTGACTGTTGACAGAGCACTTCAGAAGAGAGATTAGAAAAATGATCTGGGGCAAAATAAATGTTCAGCATTAACACAAGTGCAGAGTAAAACTTGTGAGGTGCATCTGAGCACTGGGGCTTCCCCTGCAGGTACGAGCCCCTGATGCTGAGGAGGCCGGACCGGCGCCGCAGCACAACCCAGAAGTGGAGCTTTCGGGATGGCAAGCTGACCTGTGGCATCCATGGACTTGTTGTCCAGGTCAGTACTGATATTTGTTGAACCTCTTTTGTTTGTTGCTGATGTAGATGATAGAGTCACTTGCGCTTAGTACTGAAGTGAGCTTTGAGGTAAGTTTAGAATACAGAGCAAAGCAAACTTGTGCAAGCAGCTTGTGCTTTAAGTTTGTATTTGAATGTTCTTATTAATTTCAAATAATGAAAGATCTTACACTATTAGTTAGAAATTAGAAAAGTATTTTAGTTAGTACTGTGATTAGTAGTAGTAGCACTGTACTTGTATGTTAAGTAGTAGCATTGTATTTATATGTTAGTACCGTGATTAGTAGCATTGATGATTTTTTGATCAAATTACTGCAGCTAGTAAGTTACTACTTAAAGCCACCAAAAAAGTTCTGTATTGCAGTCTTTAGATGTTGACTCAGTAAGGATTTACATTCTCCTCTATAGGCCTGAGGTCTGTCTTTTAGAAAGCTTCCTATCATTTTGGAAAACTTTTTAGGAAGGGCTTTCCAATGTCTCTTGATGATGTGATAGCTTCAGTTTTAAATGTGTAGTGGGAATACTTAATTCTCAGTTAATTATCGATTACCTGCCTAATTATCAATTACTTAACTATCAGTCTTGTCTGTTTCTTTTATCTGCCAACTGATTAAACATGAGTTAGCAGAAACTTTAGTAATATCAAGTAAAATGATGCTGGGCTGCTCTTCTTTTAGACCTGAAGAAAAAGAGAGGAAAGTAAAATGCAGTTTTAAATTAATATATGTAAATAGTTATCTGCAGTATTTATCTATCACTTAATTACTTAATTTTCTTTCCTTACTCTTTTTTCTTTCTCCAGGCAAAGGGAGGGATACAGGGTCTTCATGATGGAGCTGAAGTTGTTCTAGGTCCTGATAACTCCCTTGAACTTTTGGGGCCTGTTCCACCTGAACAGCAGTTCACAAACCAAAAGATGAGGCCTGGCTCAGGAGTACTGGCTGTGAGAGTCATCCCAGATGGGCCAACTAGAGTTCTGCAGGTGATAGTCCTTCATTAACTAGAATCTAGTTCCATTCTTTACTTTCACTGGAAATCCTCTTTTTCCATATTACATCTTTACATCCTTATGAAAAGCTGCCCTTATAGTGACATTAAGGGGGTGGGACTATGATAAGCCAGAAGTAGTTATTACAGAAGTTTTCCATGTCCTTAATTTTTTTAAAAGATAATTTGCTAAGGTAGGACAAGGTAACTGTTGTTTATCTATATGAAAGAGATCATTGTAGTAATTGATGTGTTTTCAGATAACTGATTTTAACCAACGCAGAAATGATCGTTCATTCAGTGAAGGAGAAGAACTTCCAGTCACTGAACAGGATCTGCGCAAGGTCAAAAATCCAGATACAGAACAGGAATTAGAAGTAAGATATGACAGCTAGTACCTGTCTTTATCATTTAATTTTCCTTTCTAGATTTCAGGAGGAGGATGATGGTCAGTAACCATTCCTCATGTTATGAACTTCAGATTTTCCTGCTACAACTTCTCGTTCTTCCAATTTGGCTGTGCCTTAATATGCCTTAAACCTCTTGTTTCTAAGACTGTCAGTGAGCTGCTCAGTCTCTCTGGACATAATCCTAAAAAAACAATTTCTTTGCAGAAATGTGTATTTGATATCACGAGTTTTTGCTGTGTTGGTTTGCTAGTGGTGGGTTTTTTTCTTCTTCTCTCAGGTGCTTGTGAAACTGGAAGGTGGAATAGGATTGTCTTTGATCAACAAAGTCCCTGAAGAGCTTGTGTTTGCAAGCCTCACCAGAATTAATATCCACTACACTCAGCTCTCAACCAGTCAGGTGTTAGAGCTCAGTGTGCATGATATACAGGTATTTGCCATTTCGAAATAAATTCATTTATTCATGGGTCTTCTTCATTTTTTGAGTCATAATAAGCTTGAAAAATGTTTAGAGCTATGACTGAGATTTTTATTCCTAAATATAAATACGGAGTTTCAGTTCTGTCTTCTGTCCTTTGTGTAGGTGGACAACCAACTTATTGGCACCACACAGCCTTTTATTCTCTTTTTGACGCCCAGGATAAGTGAGAATGAGCCCCTGGACACTGGGCCTGCAGTGCAAGTCAATGCCATGAAATTTCCCAGTAAAAATGCACTGACTGATATATACAAGGTAAACAACAATATTTTGTTTCTGTAACATAGGTATTACATTGCTAAAGTGACCTTTCCTGTTCTTAGTTTTAACTTGTAATCTGAATTCAGTGGTTTGTGAAATACACTTTGTTGAATTAGTTCTGAAGCTTAAAGGACACAGTGTCCACCTTCTCATGTTTGTGGTGTTTCAGGCTGCAGTACAGTGATGAATGGGTAAGAAGTATGTTTAAAAATGTGACAAACCAGTCCAGACCCCTGTTTGTCCACATCTGTGACCTTGCTTTTCAAGGCAGTTACTCTTTCCTAAGAACTGTAGCACAATGAAGCACAATATTAATGTTTTGCTCTTCAGGAGTTGAGTACAAGGTTACAAATTCTCTCTGAGAAGCTGTTATCTTGCTGCATAAACCCAGTTCTGTGCACTGCAGCCGTTTGGAAACTTTGGCTGTAAATTTATCCATCAGCTGTGGTATGTAATGAGAGGGCAAAACTGAGTTGGTTGTCAAGACTTACTTTCTCACTTGGAATTTTCACACATGTATTTTGACTCTGTTTTGAAAAACAGCTGATTTTAGTGCTGGAAATGCAGCTAAGATTTTGAACTGTTAGGATTAGGTAATAAAGCACAAAGTCTTCAAGAAAATTGAAATGATCATCACTGGATGTAGATAACTTGAAGAAAGCTAACAAAGACATTTTGAAGGTGGGAGTCTTGCTACAAATCCACGAAAGTGAAAATATTCCATTAAAATAGAGCTCATTGTCCTTTTTACATAGCTTGCATAGATGATATTTCTGGTGTTAATGCTGTAAACTGAGACTTTTCTATCTCTGTAGCATCTGATGATCACTGCCCGAAAGTTCACAGTTCAAATTGAGGAGAAACTTCTTCTGAAGCTATTGAGTTTCTTTGGCTACGGCCAGTCGGAATCAGGTGTGGTATGAAATTGCACAGCCCAGTTGTACAGTGCACAGGAGTGTTATGATCTTTGTGTATCAGAGAAGTAGAAAACACCAGCACACTCTTGGCTGTGTGGAGCCCCCCACTCTTGAACAGAGCTGGAAATGCCTCAGTGGCCCCTGAGAAGCTGTTGATGGGTGTTGTGCCTGTTGCAGAGCTCAGGTGATGGCCCAAGTACAGCCTGGCTCTGCAAGGAGTTCAGTATTCATTTTCAGTTCCTGTAGCTGGATTCATCTGAACTGGGATAAAAGAAATTATGTTATTCATTTAGCAAAGCCACTTTGTTTAGTGATTTGTTTATTTAACCCAAGGCTAGAAGTGGGATCTGTGTTAATTTTTTCCTTGGGCAATTCCTCTGTTTCACTGTAAGAAAATTTTGTCTGACTTTTGTGTTGGCATCCATACCCCTGGTTTTAATTGTAATGTAAGTTTTCTTTCATTCACTGAGGCAAGACAGACCTTTTCAATCTTCTGATCTCATAGATGCTATTCTAATCCTCCTATTTTAGTATTTATCTGTGCTTTGGAAACTTTCTGAAATGTTTGTTTTGGAGTGGCAATTGAAAAAGTCACTTCTATTATGCAGTAGCCTGTGTACTGTTACATAATAACTGTCACAAGAAAAGAACTATTTTTGGCATGATTCCAAATGGGGCCAAGCCTACAAATGATGCTCCAGAGTTCTGTCTTGCTAATCCACAGTATCCTCTGAATTGTCTCTGGAAAAATAACAGTATTACATTTCACAAGAGGACTTACAAACTTAGATCTCTAGTGATGAGGAAGAAGTAAAAATTTCGAGTTTTGCTCTAAGCTTTTTAACTAATCTCCCCTTTGTTCTGGTTTACCCTGTTCCTTTTGCTTTTTTTTCCCCCCTTGCTTACTGTACATTATTTGTAGTTTATCTGCTGATGTCATCCTAGATTCAGACAAAAATAATTTTCTCATTTACAGTTGGCATGTTTTATTGTTCTTAAGTCTGAGTTTGTAAGACTTGGTCATCTTTCATCTTGCCCTGCTTCCTCATGGCACCCAGATGCTCTTACAAATAATGGGAGCCTGTTAATGTCAGCCAAATTTGAGTCACCCTCCATGTAAATTCATTTACTGGATGTCTTCCATGTAGGCATGTCATCTATTGTGTAGTGAAGATTTGAAAGCTTACTTTGTACATTATATTCCTGGTTAAGTGTGTAAGGAATTACAGAGAAAGCAGAGAGAGGAAAATGGACTGTAAGAGCACGAGTGCACAGTAGGAGCATTGCATGGTCATGTGTTATCTCCTTGTTTCTGTGTGCTGATAAAGAGAAATTAAAAGTGAGATTAAAAGCTCAAATAACAGGTTTTAGAGATGCAGAGAGATCTGAAAAAAATTCTTGAGCCTCAGAGGTCAACCTCGTGTCACAAGGCATGAGTAATTTTGCTGGCTACACCAACAGTCACACATACTTTTTATTTGTGCAGAAGATTGTTAACTCTTAACAGTGTGCATTCCTAACCCCATATTTATTTATCTTTAATTGATTCTAATTCCTGTGTTTTGTCTGGATGCAGAGGTTGAAAAGTATGATGAAAATCTCCATGAGAAGGTTGTTGAACAAGGCAGAGCACAAAAACGGTACTACTTTGAAAATCTGAAAATCAGTGTGCCTCAAATCAAGTTGAGTGTCTTCACTTCCAACAAGCTCCCTTTGGATCTCAAGGTACACCAGTGCATTCCCAGGGTGGGCTTCCAGTAAAGAGGACTAAAAGGGAACAGATGCTTTAACTTGATACTCTCAGTTTCCATTTACTGTTGCATTATCCAAGTTAAAAATAATAGAAGTTCCAGCAGCTTCTGACATTTAATTAGCATAATTTCCAGTCTCTTCTGTATTATAATTTCAGTTGAAGCACAGCCAACTGGACCTAATGCCTCACTTCTTTTCAAAGGACCTTAGTTACAATAATGGAAGTGTAAAGAGCTTAAAGGGAATTACTGTCATAAAATAGTAATGTTGAAGTTCTTCAGCGCGGAGAACAGAAGTACAGCACAACTCTGAGTGTTTTCATCCAAAAAAATGTTGTTTTGTTGGAATTAGAGAATTTGCATGAGCACTGTGCAATATAGCCAAAAATTAAAGTGAACTGAGATTGGGTATGAATTTAAAACAAGCAGGAGGTCTGGTCTTTTTCATATGGTCAAAAATCTGGCACAGTTGGTAAGTGAACCAGGGATTCCAGATTATGGAATAATCTCATCCAGTGTTCCCAAATTGTGTTAGAACCTTCCTGGACACAATAAAGTGGCAGCAGTCAGTTGCCACTTCAAAAATGACTAATTCAACATTTCAGTTAGAAATAATTCAGTTCTCTCTGAGCTAATACAACTACTTCCCTCCTAGGTGAGAGAGTTGAAACAAAACCAACCAAACCATAAAAAAACCCCTCCCTATTGTGGAGGAACATAGCTGCAGCCTTTTTAAAAAACCAAAACTGAGACATCAGCTGGGCTTTTTTGTCCTTGATATTGAGGACATCACGATGAGCAAGCTTCTAAAGAAGTTTAGTGTTTTGTAATGAATGTCTGTCATGGAGTCTTACCAAGAGAATCCAGATCACCAGTCCTGCATTCTTGTATTCTTTTTACTGAATCCCTGAGGACAGTTCAGTGGCTAGTTGGGATATTCCTGGGCTGTGATATTCCTAAGTTGTGATACTCCTTCCCACTAAATAATAGCAATGGTGTCCTGAATATGTAGTTGCACTTCAGCTTCAACATGAAAACCCTTGTAATTCCATTAGCTGAAATGCAGACTGGGGAAGCAGAACTGGTGGTGAGTGCCTTTAAGAACCCAGCACTGTGCACTGCTCTGTTTGGATTTCCTACCACCCTTGGTATAGGATTGCACATGGATCTGTCTTGGCAGCCTCCAGCAGCCTTCCCAAGAGAAAACTTGGCATATACATTTTTCCCCATAATGTTAACAGTCCCTGAATATTCTGTATATTGCCTTTCACAGAAAGAGTTCAATTCAGTTCTGTAGCACAGGAGAGGTCAGAGTAGGAGGGAGAGAATTATCACAGTAGAGCCTTTGTGGAAGTTTTTCTAACTACCTCTAATGTTTCTGGCTTGGACATGGCTGTCTGGTAATTTGGTGTAGACAGATTATTTTTATTAGGTACCAGTATTAACAAAGTTGCCTTATATAATATCTGATAGTTAAACAGGAAATTACTTCCTACGTAAGTGAATAATGAGGACTACTCTGATTTACTGAAAAAATAAATACCCCTTTTCTTACTTGCAAATTTGACTCAGACCTGTAACTTGCCTTAATTGCCTGCAGATGGCACAAAAACTCGTGTTCCTTATATGCCAGGCAGCTTTGGTGATTAATGTATAACGATAAAATATCAGTGTGAAGCTTTTTGCCTTCTTGGTGAGCGTGCAGATGCCATTTTCAAGACATGAAAAAGAAGGGCCCTCTTTCTGTCTTAAAAAATTAGTTTTCTCATAGTTTTTTTTCCAAAATTATTTTATTTATATGTGTCTATTTTTAGATGTACAGCTTGTCCACCTTAAACATGCTTTTTTATGTATAAATTGTACAAAGTACAGATGGCCTATGAACTAATTACAGTCTTAGTTTTCTTCCTTGAAAAATAATGGGAAAAGCTAGTTTAAAGAATTTCTTTAGACCACATAGTGCACATAAGAAATAAGCCTGAGGCTGACAGGAAATTATGTATGTTATTCCAGCTCATCCTGACACTTAATCCCTTCATAGATGTTCAGCAGGGTGGAAAGTAGCCAGTTTTGTCAAGGAAATTCATTTAGAGTTGGAATTTAATTGAACATTAGAACAATATAGCAAAGTTATATATGGAATCATAGACACATTTTGGTTTGAAATATTCCTATCAAGTGTGGGAAACAGATTGCATTGGAAACTTAGTGACTCTTGAGTAACTGAAGAAATGCAGTGCTAAGAAGTTATCAGTGCTTAGAATGAAAAGGTTTGTAGCTGACTGCTCTGTTTCAGTGTCCACACTGCAGTGGTAGAGAACTCCAGCAGCTTCAGAGAATTTTGGTTTGTTACCCATTTAAAGGATGCTGTGAATGAGCAGCAGGCAGAAGAATTACAATGGCAATATCTTTTATTTACTCAGGCATTGAAAAGCACTCTGGGGTTCCCTCTGGTCCGATTTGAGGATGCTGTGATTGATCTGGATCCTTTCACTCGGGTCCATCCATATGAAACTCAGGAGTTCATCATTAATGACATTCTGAAACACTTCCAGGAGGTCAGTGTGATAGAGATTGTGGTGTGGCATGTTGAACTTCCCTTGTTTGAGGAGTTCTCCACTGAGAATGTGGGAACTCCTTCCTGACTATTGAGTATTAGTTCTGTGTTGCTTCTCTGGTGTATGGAGTAGTATCCCAGAAGAATTCTAAGAATACACTGCATTTTAAGATGAAACACTGGTTAATTTTACTGGTATTTCTGTGTTGATTTCTCTAGTAAACCTACCTGGGCTGCCATAAGTTTCTGTTGTGGGTGAGATGTTTGGTTTTTTTCCATCAGCCTTGCTGGTGTTAATGTGATCCATAAGAAATCATTCTTCCTTTTGATTTTACAGGAGCTGCTGAGTCATGCAGCAAAGATTCTGGGTTCTGTGGATTTCCTTGGCAACCCTATGGGTCTACTCAATGATGTTTCAGAAGGTGTTTCTGGACTTATAAAATATGGCAATGTGGGTGGTCTCATCAGAAATGTCACTCATGGAGTATCAAACTCTGCTGCAAAGGTAAAAATTATGATATTTGCTATAACAATAAGCAAAAAATAGGCAAGATATCAAATAGAACTATTGACCATGCTTAAATTGCTGTATGTCCTGTTTGTTTTGTAAAAATGGTGTTTGAAGTGTAGATTTTGTTTTCCTTAAATGCTTTGTGTACATCCCAGGGATGCCAGAAACAGGAGTCAGTGGACTGCTCAAAGGCCTCTTATTCCTGTACAGATACTTGCAAGTTGAATCAACAGTTAACCAAAGTGAGAAATAATTTGCTCCTACATGCAAATGAACAAAGCTATGTTAAATTTTATATGTAACCTACATAGAGGGAGAGAATACTAGAGAAAGGTGGAATATTTAAGGGGTTATTTAGTATAACAGGAGTTGTTAGCTGTTATTTTTGAGAAGTGATTAAGCTGATGTGAATAGCAGTTATTATGGTGACACTTGAGGTTTGGGAAGCTTTGTGCCACATAGCATAAGGAATTTCTAAATTGCTTGTGTTTATCTATAGTTTAATTCCAAAGTCTCGTCATGGTGAACATTCTTTTGACCTTCCTGATAAGAGCTGAGAGAATTCAATTAGATCAGTGAAAATAACTGTATTTAGTGCCCAAGAGAGGGATGATCTGAAGCAGGAGTCAGAAATAGGAAGCAGTTTGGATCATGGTAGGTGCTGTACTTAGCAAACATGTTCTTGAAATGTTCTATTACATACATGGTGTGTCAACATGAACTCCTTGATGGGTACAACTGCAATGATGCTTTTTTGACACAAGGACGTGTTGGTAACTTTGGTTTTGTGAAAATTCTTTACTTTCTATTACTATTATTTTCCTAAGGGGTAACTTGGTACGTGTGTATTGTCATGGTTCATCCTTTAACAACCTTTCCCACTTATTTGTATACAAGGAAATCTGCTTTTTCCTCTTCTTAGTGAAAAAAAGTAATTCAGAAGATGTGAAATGCAGAGTCTGCATAATTACACAGAGCTCAAGACTAACATTATCAAACCTAGTCCATCACTAAGTGCAGAGCTGGGTCTGACCCAGAGGGCAGAGCCATGAGGGAAGATGACATGCACATCCTTTGTCCTAATTATCTTGTTTGCAGCATTGGCCTGTTTTGCACAATTTCAAGAAATTCAAACAAAATATTATATTGATATTTCTGCCTTTATTTCCTAGTAGGTGGTGCTGTAATTCTCAGCACTGCAAATACAAGCAGTCTGGTGGAAAACTTGCTGAGCTTTTGGAAGGCAGCTGTATCTGTCTGCAAATGAGTCCCTTTGTCCATGCTTTGTCCTCGTGGTTGTAGTCTCTGGTGACCCATCCACTCCACCCAATAGAGTATGTTTCTTTAGAGTTTCCTTTCTGTAAAGTGTTGTTTCCTCATCACAGTCACATCTGCAGCAACAGTCTCATAAATCTTCCTTTAAAAGGCACGAGCCTTCCTCTGTTTCCCACAAGGGCAAGGTCATTCTTTGAACTTTGGAGTCATTTGTAACCAAGGGGTTTGTGAAGGAAGATTTTCAAAGGCAGGAGGGCAGTTGGATGCTGAGCTCCTTTCAAAATTCAACAGGAGCTGAGTGCCTGCTTCCCATTTATACCGTTGAAAATCACCCCATGTACTGTGTATTTGTCTTCCCAGGTATTTTTTCTGTTTCTCCTTGATAAATCAGAAATGTTTCTGTGATGCAAGTATCACACAGTTCTCTTTTCAGAGCTTTCTATATGGTTTATATATTTGTCCTTTTGGAACAAGGAAAGAAATCCATAATTTAAGAAGGCTTAGTAGTACATTGTAGAGTTCCTTGATGAATCCTCCTTCCAAAGGTCGAATCTTAATTCTGCTGCATAGAAGACAATGGTAAAAAAGACTCACATAGTCAGGTTGAATTCTTCCTTATGTGTTGCATTGCTTTTAGGCATTTAAATCTGCTCGAAAACTAAGCCAGGAGTGTCCATATGATAAAAATTTGGCATTTTAAGTACAGTTTGGGATGTGTTATGTTCGTGGTATATCATAGAAATTTGTCTTTTACTTTGTGTTCTACCTTGTGTGTGCTTTATGAATGTGTCTAGGATATATAAAGTATTGGTAAAAAAAATTACGTGAAGAGAAAAACCAATATGAGTTAGTCAAGAGAAACAAAAGTGAAACAATAAGTAATTTTCATCTTGCTGTTGGTGCTCCAGGAAGATATTTTTAAGTATATTTTCATTGTGTAAATTTTTACCTGATTCAGCTGTGTCACACAGGGCTCTTGTCTTTGCAGCTTATTCTGTGGATCTGGTAACTAAAGCAGCCAAAACTAGAGGAGCCTATGTCCTGCAGAGGCACTGAGGGCTGGGAAAAATCTCCATTTTGGTTGTTTGACTCCCTGACTTATGAAGTGCCTAAAATAAAAATCTATCCTAGATTTTAAGATGAGTTAGCTCTTAAGGTGTGAGTAGATAGATAAAGAGTAATACTGTAATCATGGCTTTAAAAGTAACACTGCTCAGCTGAATGGAGAAGTAAGCTATTGGAGTTGTATCTGGTTTTGCCATTTTATTGCTTTTCTATTTTATAGTTGTGCTGATTATCCCTGTAATGGCTTTTCCATGCATTTCAGAGCACGCAGTGGGTAATGCCTTCTTTCAAGTGGAGAGCTGCAGTGTATTTAAATTGGCACAAAATCTTAGGTTAAATAAAGTTCACTACAGACAGTTTTGTAGTTTTTATCCCTTGGAGAATCCAAGTTCTGTATTTTAAAAAGTTCTTTGATCCTAAATATAGACACCAGAGGGAATTTCATTCCCTCTGAATGGAGCCTTCTATAGTTGCCATATGTGTAGAAATGTCTCACATTCTTGGCATCCACACTTTTTTTATTTCCCCTGTTAGGCATGATAGAACTAAATCCTAAATTGTTCCTGTTTCAGATGTATTTCAATTAGAAATGAATATTGAACACTGAATTAGCAGCTGAACAAAACTGTTCTGTAGCTTGTGTTCTCCAAATGGAAAAGTGTGGTTGTGTCTATTATTAGCAAATAGGTGTTGTGCTGAGATAGTGAAATTCCTGGTGGTAAAGGACTGAAAATATTCACAACTTGTCAGTACTGTATTTAATATGTCTGATTTCTTTCTACCTCTACCATGAATTCTCTTATCTTTTAGGAACTGTGAGCACATAGTAGTGTAGCTGTTATGACTCTGAGGTTAGGATTTAGGATGGAAATAATTGATGTGTACCTCCCTTCCTCCTGAGAAAAATAATTTAATGAACTTCATGAAAGAGCTTAATTTTCATACTGAACTTTGAAGTTTCCAGTTTAATTAGGCTTCTTAAGGAAAAGTAAACCATCAGTCATAGCTGCATTTCCGTATTAGGTTTTTGGGAAGCATGCAGGTTTCTGGGAGACAGGCTTCCTTCCAGAAGTGGGCACCTCAGATGCCAAAACTTCCCTAGAGGGGAGTTGCAGCAAATTACATTTGAGTGTCTGTTTTTTTTATGGCTGATGAACCTTTCTGCCCCGGACTTTCACTCCATCTATTTGTTTCAGCTGAGTTCAGACTATTGGCAGAGGTGCTTAGGTGCTTAACAGAGATACAAAAAGAGGTGAGGTGTTAGAACCAGGGAAGAAAACTTCTGGACTAGTAAGGATGCTCCAGGTGAGTGTTTGGTGTGGAGGCATTTGTAGAACAGGAGCATGAAAGCAACACAAAGGGAAATAGGATTTTTATCCCTCCTTGTAAGATAAATCAAAGCAGAAGCTCAATTGTTGATTGGCAGTGACAGAAAGATAAAGACAACTGAATGGAAAATAAAGAGGAAGTAATAAAGGGATTGTTTAAAAACAAATCTTGAACAAGTGTTTGACTTGCATGAATGTTAACTTTACAAAAGTTGGCAGTAAATACAATGAGAAATGACTGTAGCAGAGCACACAAGGAAGGTACAGTTTGAGCAGACACTATGCAAAACCAGAAAGGTTTCTAAAACAATCAAAGCTGATGGTTCCCTTTTGTTTAAAGTTTCTTAGCTCACATAACCAGCCACTCCTCTTTGATACCATTCAGAAGGAAGAACAACTGCCATTCTCCCATCTTAGGAGTAACTGCAGTTCAGCTCTAGCAACATTAGCTCAAAATGCCAAGGAAATAGCTGAAAATAAAATTGTATCTTGATGTCAGGAACTTCTAACAAAAGCCTTGGTATATGAAGCCTGAGAAAGAAATACCTGTTGGTGTTTTCCTCAGAAGTCTTAAACAGAACCATCAAGTGATGCTGTACAAGGGTCATGGTGGTGTTTGGGTTCTGAGTTTGCTGAGTGTCCTACCACTATATTTTCATCATGTTTGTTTGATTCCTGGCTCTTCTCTTAAACTACTAAGAGCAGAATGTGTGTGGTTACTGTCAGTCTCACTGGATAAAGGTGAGGAAGGCTGGAGCACGTCACCTTTCTGGGCAGCCTTACAGATTAGAATTTGGGTTTTCCTTCAGGAAAGCTGGTGGTCATCCCTTACAAATGGTAGTTGAGGTATTGAAGTAGTGGGATTTAGCATACATTTACCATAATTTTTTCTATTCCAAAAGTGATTTATACAGTTTGGGTCAAATGTAGCCTTTTCTGTTTTCCTCAGTGTGATCTTTGTCTTTCCCAGTGTAGCATAGAGGCTCCTGCAGCCTGTCCTGGTGGCACTGCAGATCATCTTCAGCTTAACTTGCATTTCACCCACAGCTTGTGCAGGTTCACATGAGCAGTGAGAATCTGTATCAAAATGTGCAGATTATGAGGAGGAAAGCAATTGAAATTCCCAGTCAGAAATGTTGAGTACTGGAGGGAACATTACAGATGAGGCCATTTCCCCATTTCCTGCCAGTGTGAAAAACCAGCAAGTTTTATGACCAATTAGTGGCAATCAAAAGCCATGGAAAGTGTCAGTTTTAATCTGCAGAACATCTGGTATCTATAATTATTATCTTTGAAAAAGGTTTTAGAATAAAGGACCATCTTTGAGAAGTTAGAAGTATTATTTTTTTTCTTCCTGGTTTTCATTTGTACCATGGGATAAAACCATGTGGCCAGCATTTAGGTTAAAAGTTTTCTTCTCAATTTGCTTTAAATTCAGCCTTTCTTTTACAGAGCTTCTTGGACAAAGTGAACACACTATAATCCAGTGTATTTTTATGTGGAAGAATGGGTATTAGGTAGATTGAACAGAAATGGTGATACATTCTGTGGGAAAAACTGGTTTAATGTGGACTTAATGTCCTAAATGTATCCCATTCAAAAGCAACCTGACACATTGGTGGCAGCTTTGAATGAGCCTTACCCAGGAGAGATTGCTCAGTCGACAGTGAGAGTCCTGTAACAATGCAGCAACTGCACACGTGGAGATGCACAGCTGGATAGAGGAATGTACAGGTGATCATTTGACAATTGAAAAAAAGAGAGATTAGAGAGCTTTAAGTTTTACACCTGCTCTAGAGCTTCATTTTCAAGGGGTTTACCAGCTGATTTTCCTGCAAAATAAAATGTACTGTTCCTGTTTTGCTGACTCACTGGAGAATGCAGTGAGCAAAGGAGAATTTAAAATGAGGTATGCAGGGTCGCATCAGCTGTGTCACTGGAAATAAGCATTTATCATAGATGAAATGAAATTAGTTTTAACCTGCAGTTTTTGAGTGGTTACATGTCAGGCAGACACACACATCCATCCCATATATCACCATTAGCATCTGAAGGAGAAAAAATGGGGTGTGGGTTTGAAATTCATAATTTCAGTCTTGATAAATGGCTGACTGCACCTCCCTACTGTGTATTTAAAAGTGTAGAGCTGAGTAGAAAATGTTAAATCAGACTTAAACTTGAAGTTCTTTAGCTGTGTATCTCTGAGGAATGAAAATAATGTTTCTATGTCCAGGGCAGAAGGCCAAGCTGTACCAGGAGATCCAAACAGCTCAGAGTTGTTCACTATTTACACACACACACACACACACAGGCAAGTCCAATTAATGTCCCTGCATGGGCTTTTCTTCAAAATACCTAGTAGAACATGGAAAGCCTGTTCGTTTTTAAACAGGAGGTTCTTTCAGATCCCAAGTGTGGTCACAGGTGATAATGGCAGAAAAAGAAATTGTCTGGAAAGAGCCTAAGTGGTGTAGTTAGTGCAGATGGAAATGCTTTTGGGAATTAAAATCAAGAGAGCTGGTAAAGATGATGTTAAAACCAAACCTAAGGTGGCCTGTCTGAATACTTTGTTGTTATGTATTAACTCAAGGTACTGCATCTCTTCAGGCTTTTTCTCTGTTTTTCAGTATATTGAGGGGTTTAAGGAAGGGGGTGAAGGAGGGCAAATAATTCCATTTCCAAAAATAAACAAACATGAAGACCTTCAGGCTTGGTAAGAGTTAAGGCTAGGGGGAGGGGAATTATCTGTTAAGAGTATTAGTTGTTTAATAAAGCACAGTTGTCCTCCAGATGAACCCGCCAGTGACTCCGCAATTGGGGTCATTCCAAGTTCATGCTGTGGACTTTTGACTGCCTTCTGTGTCTGTGAAAACAGCCGGCGGTTCCTGCAGGGATCACTCATTCAGCCCTGTAACACAAAACTCTTGCCAGCGGGCACCTGCTGGTGCGGCTTCCCAGGAGGTCCCGCGGGGAAGCGGCGCAGCTCCCGGGGCACGGCGGCGTGGGAGCCGCGGGGCTCCCCCGGGACACCCGGCTAATCAGGCTGCTCACAGCCAGGGCTCCCCGCGGCCGCCAGCAGCCCTTGTCAGGATGCATTAGGAAACTCGGTTAACGATGGGATGTGAGCTAATTAAAGCTCCTTTACTCTGGGCGTATGACATAAATAGGGGTGGGGAATGCTGCAGGGAATCTCAAGGAACACGTTTGTTCAGTGGGAAAAGCTGTCGGCTCCTCGTGGTTGTCAGTAATTTGGAAAAGGTCAAAGTTTATGTTGCTCTGAAAATGAGAAGCTGATTATCACTTTTTGCTGATTTAGTATTTTCTAAATGAAGAGTGTGTCGGTGCTGTTCAGAGTGCCAGGACTGGTTTCTCTCTGCACAGCTTGGCTGGGTTATAAATGCCTTGGGGGCTCAGCCTGAACTGTCCTTTCTCGTTAGGACTGGATCGAAGAGTTGACTTGGTCTGTCTTGATGTCTAAAGGAAAGTGTAAAAGACTAGAGCATATGAATTTAACTGAATTCACAATCTTGCCTTCTAAAATGATCCAAGTAATTCTTAAGAGCCTGACTGAAGACATGGCAAAAGTGCTTTGGGGAACAGTAGGTCTTTGAGACCTGACAAACACCTGTTATGTTTTCAAATAAAAACATTAAACTTTTTAGTCCCAGTATAACACACCATTGACAACAGGGATAGGAAGGGAGGAAGCTGTGTTTGTTGTCTTTGCCTACTGATGGGCAGTTTGTAAAATGAAATATCTGCTGCTTCCACTCTATGACAGTGTGTGTACTGATGAGCGAAGAAACTGCTCTAAAAGTTATTTTTATGGTAAGTCACAGAAATATATTACATATCAATCTTGAGATATTGCAGTAAAAGCAAGGAAACTGCAGAATTTACTGGACAACTTTATCTGTCCCACTGCACCCAGTCTTTGTGTATATCCAAGAATCCAGCAGGGCTTTTTGATTTTTGCACTTTCCAGGGAACAGCAGCAAGATTTGAGGATAAGCTTTTTTAACCACAAATCCTAACAGCATGTATATATGTCTCCTTAGCCTGGAACATGTAAACTGAGGATTTTTTGCCTCCATAGGCAAAATGCTTAATTTGTAACTGTTGTAATTTACTGACAGACATCAGCATAAAAAATTATTTCCTCTAAAATACCTTTATCAGGTTGTAGTGCTGTGGGAAAGAAAGGTGGTTTGTAATGATGTTGCTACAATACAAATGACCACAAAGGATTGAACTGCTTTCTAAATGAGTTCAAAGCAAAGCAAAAAAGAGAACCAAAATAGCCCTCTGATTTTGATTTAAACACAGTTTATTGTGAGGTTTGCACAGAAGTTTTAAGTAACCTATATTTAATTTCATCACTTTCTCCCTTAACATTCCATCTTGGAATGTTCTGCTTTGCTCAGTCAATAATATTTGTAGATGTACCATTCTCTGATGCTAGAATTACAATGGAATGTTTGGACTCAGGTCATAATTGTGTACTTATCCTTTTGGGATGTCCTTAGAGAACCAGGCAGTGCCAAGAGCTTAAAAAGACTTTAAAAGATTGCTTAAACCTTATTTCCATGCTGTGTACTTCATGCATCTGGCTTAGAGGGAACAAGCAGTCCAAAGTCGAGTTTTCATTTGCTTTGAATTCTTTTTGTACCCCATAGGCCTTAATTGTTTGGCACCAGCTTTGGTTCACAAACACTGTATATGGGTGTTTTTGTTTTTCTTCTATTGCTTAAATCAGCAAGGGATATGTAGTCAGTGGTAAAAGGTTTTTGTGGTAAAACTTGCTTAATTATTGTGCCTTTAAAAACAAAAGACCAAATAACCCAAAACATGAATAGATCAGTGTCTTGTACAGATATTTCATCTGCTTTTGCAGATCTTGGTGAATAGTTAGTATTGACTGGCTTCATCCAGGAACACTTGGGAGCCTTTTGGTCTGGAAGCAGGTAACTTCCCTTAGCTGAAACTAATATATTGTTTTGCAGTTCTGTTTCAAGTCAAAGGACATCTGAAATGGGAAAAAACGCAGAGATAAAAGACCAAGTGACTAATTTCTTTTTTTCATCAGCTAGTGGACAAAGAGCTCATTATGAAAATTAGGGTAGAGAAGAGAGAGCTGGTTTTTACAAGTCCCTTGATTAGCTTCATGTTTGTTCCACAGACTGTTGTGTTTAGTTATGTTGGTATTTACATGCTCTTGAGTAGGCTTTGAAGTTATCAGGTCACACCTTATTAACAAAAGCTGAGGAAGACAAGGGTGGGTCGCACTTTTGGTGTCACCTTTGTTTATCTGGAGCCTATTTGCTGTGTGACCGGGTTAACAGCACAAAAAGGCACCATCTCTGCTCATTCACGACTCTTGAAACCTCAGCCTCAGCAGCTGATACTGCACTCCTCAAAGAAGGCATCTAAAAGCAAGACACATGGAGGGGAAAATGCAAGTCTGTTTTGTGCTTCAGCTTGTTCAAATCGACCTTCAGAGTTTAAGCTGGACTTAAACTGCTTAAATTTCTAATGCTTGCATGGGTTTCTGATCCTGAGGTAATGGCTGACGAACTTGTTCTCAATACAGTGATTATGACCTGGACAGACTGGGCAGGAGGTTTTGTGCAGGTGTTCGGTTAGTTGAGGGTTTTTTTAAGTTGGAAATCTTTCATTTCCTCATCATATAGGTAGACACAGTCCTATTAGCTGAAACAGACTTCAGAAACCATTCCTGGGTAAGTATTTCTGAGCTACACAGAAAAGTTAAAAAGAAGTGTCAAGTTGTGATCCCCAGCAGGTATTTCAGGTGCTATTACCTATAGTGGGTGATGAGGATGGATGCAGATGTGGTTCAGATCAGGAATCAGTGTAACTCCGACACCACAGTCTGAGTCTTTATTCAAATATGAGTCCAAACCTCACACAGAACGGGGACTTGCCCCATTGCCCAGCAGCCCTTCCCATCACTTGCTAATTCCTGTGGAACACTCCCTTGATTTATCTTCCCTGGCATTTCACCTCTAATTGGCAAACTCTGCACAGCAGAGCAGGAAGGGGCTGGTCCCAGCTGGAAATGGCTCAGGAGGGACCCACTCACTGTGCTACTGATGAAACCCCTTGGTTTGGATACAAATGGTGCAGATGGTGACAAAAGTTTGGCTTCAGTCTTTATTAAATGAGGCCAGGAAACAAGTAGTTCCAGGGGAGGGGGGAGGAGGAGCTGATTCAAAAAGTAATTCAACATGAAGTTCATGTTTTGTAACTAACGTGTGCTGAGTTCAGATTTTGTCACCTGAATCAGGCAAAATGGAAACATTTCACAGTACCCTTGGTACATTAAAATCCTTAAATTGTTTTGCTTACAGCTGTAATTCAGTGCTGTTTTCTAAATAACACAAACAAAAATGTCCCTGTTTAAGTTTGGGTTTACAGCTAATGGAGTTTGACTTTTAAACTATGTGCGTGGGATTTTTTCTTTCTTCCTCCTTATAAAGAAAAATACACTGTTGCATTAAAATTCTGTCTACACACAGACAGGATTGCTGTTGATAATTAGGTGTCAGACTCTGTGTCACAGAGGAAGGGATATCTGAGGAAAGACTGGGTTGTGCTCACAGGAAGAGCTAGGGTATTGGAGCTGGAAGGTGTGGATGCAGAGGGGGAAGGCTGTAAAGAGAGATTACCAATACTTATCAGTAAGTTGGTTTGTTCCTTCTGGCTGATTGCCCAGTCATGCACTACTGTAACTTCCAAAATGCGTTCTTGAAAAATAATTGTCAGGTCTTGCTAGATTCTGTAATGAGGTTTGAATTTTGAAGACCTGTTGAGCCTTTCATTTTTATAGCAACTCCTTTAATCCTCATAAACAAAGTATTTTTCCAGAAAAAACCCAAACCTAAACACAGTTCACAGATAACTTCAGGTCAGTTTGTATTTCTAGGCTAATTTTTTTTAAAAATAACATCTACATTAAGTTCACAACAAGGTCAGAAGCAACTCAGTCCATGATCACTATGCTCTGTTTAGTCTCCATATGATCAAGTCACAAGAAAGGTCATGGGATTTTGTTTTCATCCCTGTTGTTAAAATCTACTTGTTTAGATAATTGGAGCCACTGGACTGGTTTGTCTTTAAGCTGAAAAGGAGTGTTTGAAACCAGGACATTGTGGCATTAGTGATAAAGAAACACAGCCTCAGGAGAAATGGCAGAAAATGGAGGGGAACTTCATCATGGCACTGAGCCCATAAATGAGCTCTTTGTCCAGTTCTTCTTTAGTCTTCCTTGTATCAGGGTTTCACAGCAGGTCTCAGTTGTTGTCGGGTGCACACCTGAGCCACAGAGGGGTTTTACTGTAGCTGCTGTGGGTGTGCAGGAGATGGTCCATGAGACATGGACTGGTCCCTACACAGTGAAGTCCTGGTCCTGGAAGAGCTGTGGTCATGCAGGTCATCAGCACCCTGAGTGTCTTTGACATTCCTGTGGCACCTGGTACATTCCCCAACCCCAGTCGAAGACACAACTAAGCTTTAAATGATCTTTCTTTCCACAAGGGCAGAGAGGATAAAGTTTGTTCATTTCTTGAAAGGAGATATGAATGCAGATAGTAGTTGAGAGTGGTACAGGAGGTGTTCAACTACACATAATGAAAAACCAGATAGTTTTTGGAGAGTATTCCAGGAAAATTCCTTCTAGGAGCCCTTTTCTCTAATCATATCCTGAATACAAGGCAAGGTTTCAGGTTTTTGGTCTCCTTTTCTTCCCTCCCTCCTTTCACCAAGCTTCTGGTTTCTATCTGATTACATCAGACTAAAGGTCAGCAGATCACAATACATCATTTTTATTTGGTGCTTTTTCATTGACTCGCACACAGCAATAGTCAGAGTTCTCAGAACCAATCCTATTTGGACATAATGTTCCCTTTCGTCCATGAGCATGTCTCCAGTCCTCCCCCACACTTTTCAAGGTAAATGTAAGGAATCAAAATGCTCTTCACACACACTCAGGGTTCCCCCTGAGCTTTTGGTTTGGTACCTGTGGACACTTGCTGGAGGTTAGGAATTTTTTCTTTTTTTTTTTTCCTTTCTCTCAGGGAATTTTCTCCTATTTGTTGCCTAAGAGATGATAATGATGATACTTAAGAGAGACAAAATATGTGCTGTGATGAGGAGGAGGGAGAAGGGTGCAGTTGGCTACCCTCTTGGCTGAGGGGGCTTTCTCTTGGGAAGGGCAGAGACACCATGAGATTTTGGCTGGGGGTGAGGTGCTGGGCTCAGCTCCTCGCTCTGGGATCTGAGGGGAGAATTCATCACCACCACCACCACAGTGTTCTGTCTTTTACTGCTTCTCCTACTGTGAGTGAGGCTTTGCACATGAGAGTGGCCATTGAACCCCGGTTCATCAACACCCGGGCTCACTAGGAAGGGCCCTCACCATCTGCTCAGGTGCCTCTGGGGAAAACCTGGGACCCTGAGCCCCTCTGAGGGAATATCACCCAGCTGTCAGCTGGAGTCTGGCTGCCACTGCCCAGCTCTGCTGGTTTTCTGCCTGCTTTGGGTTTCTCACTACACTTTAACTTGCAGTTCCTTGTCACCCTGACCTCTGCAGCACCGGCTGCGGGGTTTCTGTAACAGTGTTTGCCACTCTGGGTGTGCCCACCCCTGCTCCAGCCTGCTGCTGCTGCTGCGGGGTTCCTGCTGCTGCGGGGTTCCTGCTGCTGCGGGGTTCCTGCTGCTGCGGGGTTCCTGCTGCAGTCTGTTTTGCAGTGCAGAGGGGCAGCGGGGCCAGCTGTCCCCTGAGCCGGCAGCGGCAGCCCCTGCCCGGCTCCCGCCGGCCGCGCCGCCATTCCCGTGTGGGGGCCCCGCCCTGCCCGGAGCCAGCAGCGCCCCTGGCGGCCGGGCCTGGGACTGCAGCGAGGGGCGGCGGCCGGAATGGGAATGGGACTGGGATTGGGAATGGGAATGGGAATGGGAATGGGAATGGGATTGGGATTGGGACTGGGAATGGGATTGGGAATGGGACTGGGATTGGGAATGGGAATGAGACTGGGAATGGGATTGGGAATGGGAATGGGATTGGGAATGGGAATGGGAATGGGACTGGGGCTGGGAATGGGATTGGGAATGGACTGGGGCTGGGCTGGGAATGGAGCTGGGGCTGGGCCTGAGTCTAGGACTGGGGCTGGGGCTGGGCTGGGCTGCTGTTTGCTGTTGTCACCAGCACTGCTGTTTGTTTGTCTTGCTACGCATATATATTCTGATAAAATCCCATATCTTTTCCTGAAAGTCCCATCATTCTGAAGTTGCAATAATTTGGAAGGAAGGGGGTCTCATTCTCCATTCCAAGGGAGGTTCCTGCCTTCCTTGGCAGACACCTATCCTTTTAACCAGGACACTGTCAGGGATCTCTCCACATTGTGCCATGAGTGTGGCCTGCCTCCCACTCCTACAACACAGCCACTTCTACCCTGAGTTACTGAAAAGAATTTAATTAGCTCTTTAAAATGTTGTACTTTCATGACAGACATATTTGCCTTGAAGCTTTGCACGTATCTTTGCAGGGGAAAAGCTTTATATCTAAATAACATTCTTTTTAGGTTTTGACAGGTTGCAGTTGGGTCATGGACGTTGCTTTTGGTACATCTTTCACAGACTTGGTTTGTTTTGGCTGGGCCATGGTAGTTGGAGCACCTCCTTGTCACCTCAGGATTCCAGTTGCACATATTGATGTGGTTCTGAGTTTTCTCCATGGCAGAAAGATTGGACAGATTCTGTTATGCATCAAAATGAGTTGTATAAACATACATTTCACAAGTAGGATCTAGGAATTCTCTGTAGTGAATCTACTTAGGAGAAACAGCTTTTGTTCTTCCAATAATGGAAAAGGTGTTCTCTTGCAGTTTGCTGGGACTTTGTCGGATGGTTTGGGAAAGACCATGGATAACAGACATCAGACAGAGCGGGAATACATCCGGTATCATGCTGCAACCAGTGGAGAGCACCTTGTAGCTGGAATCCATGGACTTGCACATGGTAACCCTTAGCTGTGACTTTAACTCAGTCTCTCTTAAAAGGGATGATCAGATTGCAATGAACAGTGGGTGTTTGCAAGAAGCCTGGGCAGTGGAGCTACCAGAGGCTTTATGCTTAAATTTCAGTGCTGGCAGGTCGGGTTGGGGCATTGTTTGGTTTTCAAGTTAACAGAAACTACATTTAATAATCAGGGTTTTTTACATGTAACTGGAAGTGAAAGCTTTTTTTTGCAAATTAAAATGAAAATTATAAAGAAAGCTCATCCAAAACATCCGTTTCTTTTAGAGGCATGAAATACCCACACAAACAGTTTTTTGGGGGGCCAGACATTAAAAAAACCAAAATTAGTATGGCTGGGTTGTAGCTTTCTTATGCTTGCTTTTAGTTCCAGAAACCTGAGTTTCCTTGGGATCGGTACATCAGTTTAAAGTTACATTTCACCAGTTGGGTTATTTTGTGGGTTTTTTCAGTGTACTCAGAACTAGAGACATTTATTTGTGTAAAGGGTAGTGGACTAGTTTTAATTTGGCTAGGAATTCACATCGATTTAGTTCATGATTTATCTGTTGAAGAAGGTTAAATCAATACAAGCCAAGTTTAAATTAAATATTTATATTTTGCATCATCTTGGCTCAGTTTGTTTAAATGTTATTCTCACAGTGTAACTGTTGCAGCCTGTGCAAAGCTGATTTGGCTTCCACTAAAAGAAGATCTTTTCTATGCTGAGAAAAGTCTTTTTGCTTTGGTCATACAGAGACACTGTAGGTGTGAAATGAATCATGAAAGGTTCCTCTCACACCATTGTGCTGAACAGTCTGACATAAATAGGTATAAACACAGGAAATCCAAAATATGTGAATCTTTGCTGAAAAGTCCATTATAAAAGCACTTCACTGTGTTGTATTATCCAGTAATTAGTGTGACTTTTCTAGTCCTAAGTCTGTGGCATTTTTATATGCTTCACATTCCATTTTTTTTAAAAATAAAGGAACTGCTAATTACTACATTTCAACAGGATTTAATCATAAACTATAGTTACTCAAGAGGAGAGATTTAAATACTTTGTGCTTCTTGAGTTTGGCAGTTTTCATCTGCCTGGTCTGTACTTGAGTTACAGGCCTCAGAGGAGCCCTTGGCTGCTGGAAGCTGGGCAGGTGAGTGCTTGAGCCAGGGCACTAGAAATAGATATTTTAATTATGGAGACCTGAAATCTCCAGAGTGTGTTCTCAGACAATGTGAACTATTCCAAGTCTTTTGAAATCTCAGTAGGTGCTTGATTTTTCAGAGCATTGAGGTTCTTGGGGAGAAAAATGTGCACAAAAATGTCTGTCAGCAGCATTGTAGCTAAAGTCACTTAAACTGACTTTAAAGACACTTAAAGTGCCAGTTTAAAATAATTGACTTTGTCCAGTGGAGAAATGCACTCTGCTGTTTTCTGTCTCAAGTTGTCCCAGCTTTTGTGGTGATTGAATTTTGTCACATCCTAAGTAACCACTTAACCTGTGCAACAGGTGGGGACTCTTGGTGTAAGTGCAGCTGGAAATCAACCATTATAGAAATTATGAATTAACATATTTAATGATGAATTAAATATTTTCCTGTGGGATAATACGGTCTGTACAGATGTGTATGTATACTGCATATACAAAGTTATTGGTTAATGAAACTGAGTTTGAAAATTTGTGTATAAATTAAATGCACAATAAACTGTGTAGGCAGAACGCGTCAGGTGGATGAGGTTTCTGTAAGTTCTGGAGCCAATGATTTTGGACACCTCTGCTGCTCTTGTCTTTGCCAGGTATCATTGGAGGATTGACAAGTGTCATAACATCGACAGTGGAAGGTGTGAAAACGGAAGGAGGGGTCGGTGGATTCATATCTGGCCTGGGGAAGGGGCTGGTGGGCACTGTCACCAAACCCGTGGCGGGAGCGCTGGATTTCGCGTCGGAAACCGCGCAGGCCGTGAGGGACACCGCGACCCTGAGCGGCCCCAGGTCAGCCACCAGCTGCTATTTCTAATCAATAACACTGTAAAACTGTCTATTAATGCCTGCTGCAGCTTCTGATTATCTTTCCTCAGCCAAAGACAATAATCAAAGTTAACATGAGCTGTTGGCAGCCCGTTTCATTCCATTTGCTTTTTGTTTGATAGATGATATTTGTTGATACTCGTAACGAGAGTGAAATTTGCCTGGAAAATGTGCAACATAAAATAGGAATTATTAATCTACACCATTAGATGAAGCAAAACTTTTAGAAGGGCTGTATGTAGTAAGACTAAACTTCTACCACTTATTGCTCACACACAGTTGAAATGAAGGAGTTCTTCCTGCTCTACCTCCAATTTCCATTTTGCTGTAGAAAAACAGCTCTTGAAAGGTTTCAAGAGTTCAATCATCAATACAGTGCCACTTTTTTAGTTTTTATTTTGTGCAAAGTTCTCAGTTATTAAAGGGGTGGCTGTGTGCCCTTATGTGCATGTTCCCATCCTCTGAGGTGTCAGCACGTCAGGACAGATGCTTTGGCTTCTTCCTATGGTTACTTACTGGTGTAATATGGTCTCAGCAAAGTAACAATGGTTTTGCTTAAAATAAATAAGTGTTCATTAGCACTGACTGATTGTGGCAGAAGGAAAGGGCCAAGTTCTGAAAGGGCTGTTCTGAGAGAAGAGCCTTGGTGCTCTTTGGGGCCAACAGTTTGCTTTGTATTACTGTGCCAAGAAGTCCTCTTGTATGTGCATGAGACCTGTGTGCTGAAGAAGTGAAAGAAAATCTTAAGTAGGTTTTGTTGTCAGAAAGCTTGGAGAAAAATGCTTGAAAAATGTTGTGTTTTCTGCTTGTTTTGTCTTCCCATTTGGCTTTTCCATTTCCTGTATTTTATTATGCCACTTCTTCTGAAGAGTCTACACCAGGGTTTCAGTAAACAATAAGTTGGATGAAGTGTAAGTGAGGTGCAGGAAGCCTGAAGAATGACCCTAATTGAGCTTTGTTCTGAAAGTGGAAGTTTGTACGTGTTTGTCTTAAATATTTGGGACTTACCCTGATTTGTAAAACCAAGAGGTCAAGGATTGAAATTTATTAAGTATATTTGTGTGCACAAAATTAAATGAGAACTCTTAAGTGCATCCCTGAGAAAATTCAGTGTTTCTCTTGTGCATGTCTAAATGTGACTACAGGTTGACTGATATATAAAGGTGAGGAAAAGCACACCTGTCTGTGCTGTTAGCTGAATTTCTGGTTGAGCAGTCTGTCTATTATAATTTGTTTCAAGAAACACATATTCTTAAAATTCATGTTTTGACACATTTCTGTGAGATAAAGCCTGTACACAGTAGGTGTTACCAACAGTTGCCAAACTGGACAGCACCTGGGAGAAAGAGGGCAGGAGGATCTCCAGCCAGCCTGATCTTGGGCTTGTGTTTGCTTTGGGAAATATTTCTCTTTGCCTTGTTAACTGTCAGTTAAGAGAAGAGGTTAAGACAGATGAGATGAACCATGATTTTGAAATCTTGTTGTCATGGATGAGCACTGTGAAATGATTTTAGTGTCTACACACAGTCTGTCAGGTTTCTGACCTAACAACCTTCTATGGGAGGAAGGAAAAGAAAAATGGGAAAAAAGCCCCAACCTTTCTCAGGTTTCTCAGTTACTACAGTTCTCCAGTCAAAAGTCTGATCAAAACTTTTTTAGCTAAACAAATGCACTTGAGAATATGTAGACAGTGTAAGGGCTGGGCAGGGAGAGGTGGGACCAAAGTGCCACCTCCATTTGTAAGCAACCTTGCATTCATGTTTTGTTTAGTGTGTGAGTTTTACGTGCTTATATAATGAAGGAGCCAAATGGTTCTTTGTGGGGTTTAAAAAGCCCCACACAACAAAGGGTTTGTCTGTTTTCTGGGCTGCTGTGTCCCACTGTCCCTGCGCTGCGTTTGTAACTGCTCAAGTATGTGTGGTTTGGAACTGCAGCAGAACAGCGTTCCAAGCCCGAGCTGCTGGCTCTGCTTGGAGCTGTGTAGGCTCTTCCAAGCTCAGCACACAAGAGCAGCCTTCCCTGATGGATCTGACTGGAAATTCATGGCAGGAGCTGATCACCAGTGGAGTTTAGAACACCTGTAGATTGAGTTCATGAGCGTGACAAGAGCTGTTTGACCTTACCCTGTGCATGTTCCTGGTGCTGCTGCAAAGCTGACTCAGCCAGTTAATTGCAGTTGCATTTAAATAGCAGGATACGTAACTGTAAATTATAGGCCCCTTGCAATTCTCTAATTACATGGTTGAATTTTAAAAAAAGCTCTGAATTTCAACTGCTTTACTTTAACCATTGGGTCAGGTTTGAGTGGGATGAAGAATTTTAATTGAGGTTGTTGGCTTTCCTAAAAGACATAGTCTAATTCCAGCAAAGTTCTTGAATGGAATGGAACAGTCTGCAGCATGTGTTCCTGTGATCAGGCTACAAGGACATGAGTCTTCTTTGTCTTCACATGTGTTGATTTGTGTTGGAACTCCTGCAGCTGGCCATGTGTTGGGAACATGGAGCCAGACTAGCATGGCTGAGGCACAGGTGATGGCTTTAGACCTTAAGGGAGTAGTTTCAAAGGTGATTGGTTTAAAGGGCAAGAAAATATTTTTTAAATCTGCTTTAGGCTGGACTTTTTCTAAGCTAATCTTACAAACTTACTATCTAATCATAAATATGCCCAACTACTTCTAAATTCAGTGCAGAAGAGAGGATAAAGCAGTTGGTGAAAGTGCAGCATACATCTCATTTATAAATAGTTAATGCCTATGATTCGATACCTTTACTGAGAGGGTTTTGTGTTCCAAGTACTCCAGTGTCACATACAACAGTTCTGATTATTTCCATATTTTTCATATACTGCCAAAAGTTTTAAAGCCCAGTTCAAAACAGGAAAGCTGTTACATCTCTGGATAAGCTTGGAGGGCTCTCGCCTAGAAACGTGTTTTACATCGTGGTGCAGGACAAGTAAAGAACATTTAAATTTAGATGTATGTCTAACCTAACAAGTAGTGCAGGAAACTGCTTTATGGCTTTCTCCCAGGTTTCTGCCAGGTCAGTGCAAGTTTA
Source organism: Anthoscopus minutus (assembly GCA_013399455.1). NCBI lineage: Eukaryota > Metazoa > Chordata > Aves > Passeriformes > Paridae > Anthoscopus > Anthoscopus minutus. Next base: position 173,532 of record VWYI01042541.1, on the reverse strand, counting down.
AGATTATTCTTGGACTGTTGCTGCAAGGTTTTGTATTCTTTTCTGAGTCACAATGTGAAAATTAGAGGTAGATAACTCTGTGACCTCCCCAGTTCTGATGAATTCTGTGCATGAACTAGACTGTTGTTAGTAAGGAATAGTTTGAGATTAGGAAGGAAAGCCATTAATGGTCACAGAAAATGGTTACGTAAATATGTGATTATTTAAAATGTACTTCATGTAGAAAGCAGCAACCTGTGCTAGTTGTTCCTTTGCTCATCACTTGGAGCTGTGCAGGGAGGCTCCAAAGTTTAACACAATGTCAGAAGCAGATGATTGTAATTTATTTGGTTTTGCCTTTTTGCATCCATCTCTCTGTTAACTCTGATTTGCATTGTGAGGTCAAAAGCAATGTGGTTGAGAGCATGAGTGTCACTGCCACTGAGCATAAGTAGGAAATATGTACCTAATTGTATGGAGATCAACTCAGCCAACATACTGCCACAAGGTTCTCAGGTTTTACAGATAAATATTGCTTTACACTTTTGTATGTGCCCCAGACTTGGTCTTGACCTTGGACTTGATCTAGATCTGACTTTACAAGTCTTAATAATAATGTCAGTCATGTATGGGTCCTTCTGGTCAAGGGGATGTTGTTATTCTCCTGTAAGCCCTTCCTAAGATTTTCCTAGAAGCCAGAGAGAAAATGTATTTATCAGTCTAACCAATAAATTATTTGAGCAGTGTGATTTCCTTCATATCCTCTCTCCCAGTAGAACATCAGGTCTTCATGATAATCTGTTTTCTTTGAGCAGGTTTGTCCATTCTTGTCCCTGTCACACAGCTGTAGCCATGGGCTGTTCCTCATTGTCAGCCCAACCTCCCTTGCTCAGTCACTGTCCAACTGGATTTTATGGTTTACATTCTTCTGTCATTAGCTGATGTCCAGATTGTCCCCCTGCTTTTGTGGAGGTGTTTTGGAATTCCCCACCTGCAGGCTCACATCTGCATGGAGTGAGAAGGGCCAGTCATCTCCCTGCACTGGGACAAGCTGTGCTCTGCAAGCCACCCAAAATGGTCTTGGTTGGTTTTTCTGCCATTTCCCATTGCAAACTGATACCAATTTTTCTGCTTGCTCTTTTGCCTCAAGAAGTTTTATGGTTTTTTATGTTTTGTTTCGTTCTACTGCTTTGCAGGCATCTCCTTGTCATTTCACGTTTGAGTTCTGGATATTTTTCCCCAGAAATGCAATGTCATAGGTTGAATCCCATTTAATTTCCTGTCATATTTCTGACCTCTTCAGGTCCTTCAGTGCTTTAGTGTCCTCACTGGGGTTTTAAGTGCCTCTTAATTTGTCCTCCAAACCAATTTTTATATCACTAGATCCTTGTATAAGCAAACCTGTGTTTGTATCTACACATTTTGCAGTACCTCAGTAGATGCTTCTTTTTCTGTGACCAGTCTCACCTGCTTGGTATTCTTCTGTTAGGTTTTATTTTATCACTGGTAGCTTTCTGTAGTTCATTTGGAGACCCCAGCATTGTTCTTGAAGTGTCTACTCTTGCTTGTTGCATAAGTAAATGTGGATTTCCTTGTGGGAGAAGGAATTCCCCAAATGCAGCCCTGTTTCTCTTCAGTGTGGCTGACTTAATCTCAGAACCTTAATTTCTTTCTGAAAATGCACCTCAGCTAATTTAGTTTCTTAGCTAGAAAGATACAATAATCCACCATCTAAAACCTAAAATGATTTCTAAATAAATGAAGCTGCCCTTTAGAATTAAGAAAAAGTGGTTCTCTGTTCCTTTTTCTGTTCAAGCAGTGCTTCTTTCTTCATGTGACACTTCTGGCTTCTAGCTGGTTCTCTTTTCTACGGCTCTCTTGTAAGAATGTGTTAGGTTTTCTTCTTGTTTCCACTCAGATGTTATTTTGCTGAAGTCCATTGCAATGCATCAATAAACCAGTAGCACTTCTTGTCAGTCGAGTACTGATTATGTTTGCCTGAGAGTGGAATCTGTCAAGATTGCTTCACATGTTCACTCTTCCTAAGAGGAAAGTCAACTTCCCCTTAAAGCTCTCTGGAAGGAATTCAAGCAGCTGAGGCTTGTGGTGACTGTTCTGGGGTGCCCAGAGTCAGGAGAACTGAGCATGGACTGTGATGCCACCCCACATTTCAGCACTTCTGAAGCTCAATGTACTCATACAGTGGCTAATAAAACTTAGTATTCAAGAAATAAAATTAACATTTTCAAAATGATACAACTTCAGAAATAAAGTGAAAGTCAAACCTGAGTACCTCTGTGTGAGAATGAAATACAGGGGGGCAGCTTTTCTTCCCTTTTATTTTGTGCCTTCCTCCAGCATTGACAGGCTGAGCATCTCACAGTTTGTTCCCTTTGTCCTCCCCCTGGAACAAAGGACTGAAGGACAATTTCTTGGGACTACAGGGTCTGTTCTGCACAATAAAGCAGGATTTGCTATGTATGACTGAAGAAATGATGCATGTAGTTAGTTTTCATTGGGTGTCTTTTGTAACCGACAGGATACAGTAAAAGCAAGATGAAGCTTTAAAACATTGAGTTTGCTTAATCATATTTTATTGCAGACTCAATAACCCTAAAATCTCATGTATAAAAATGTCACATTTTCTAGAAAAATACATTGTCCATTGTTTGTGCCCAGCAAAAGTCCAGATGATTTGGAGAATCCAAACTGTACTGACACCATCTCCCTTTGCTTTTTAGAGGGTGGAGTGGGATTGGTGCCCAAACTCTTAACACATTTTTGCTCATTACTGCAAATACCCTACTGTATGTCTGAGTAATATTTCCAGGAGGCTGTTCCTAGGGATCAGTACTACTAAATACCATTTATCTTTAGAATACTCACTTGTCTGCAGTCGGTTGTCATTGTCCCCCTTTTCTGAACTTAACTCAGTTTAACTATTTGGAAGGAATGAAAGTAAAACCCATGGTGTTTGGACCTAGTGAAGCAACATAATCCTACATTAATACTATGTAGATGTGGTTCCTTTCACATCTGCCTATAGGAATATGTTTATGTAATAAGAGATTTTTGGAAAAAATAAGCAATTACGGGCTTGCATTAGGCAATGTTTAATCATACAGGTCTTACACTTTACATGTTACCTTGATTAGTCTCTGGGGCTTATGAGCTAGACTTGTAGTAGCAGGGTCAGATGAGAAAACCCCAGAACCCCAGATGTTTGTAAAATGACATTTTTTCAAGCCCAAGGGTTTAAGTTGCTGAGGGTGTTCAGCTCCTTCACATTGTCCTTCTGGGATTTTATGCACCCTGCATTTAAGCAAGAAGCTGTAGGTGGTTTAAATTCCAGCAGAGAGAGTTAAACCTTTAGTTAAGGTAACTTTTTGTGTTGAAGCCTTTTTGCCTTGCCATGACAGAATGTATTAAACTGAACAAAACCCTGGCTTAAGAAAATGGTGCAGGCCTGTGTTCTCCAGTGGTGACATGTCTGTTGGCATTAAACAGGGAGCCTTTGTGAGGGACTGGCTGTCATTCTAAATCCCAGCATCTCCTCTGTGAGTAAGAAGGATTTCCCACTAAAACATTAGTGTTTAACTTGATATTTGAGGGCAGAAAGATACCCTGGTTGCTTTTAGGCTGTGCTCAAGGGACAGAGGCACTGGAAGGGAGTTTTGCAAAGGGAGGACAGACAGTGAAAATGGAGAACATTGAAATGAGCAATGCTGAGGAATTACTGAGCATAAATTGTGAAATTGTCTTTTTCTTTAGCTGTCCATTCATTAATAGCAATAAATAATTTCAAAAGGATGAATGAATGCAGAGTTCCTACTGTGGTGGTCTCCACAACCCCTAAATATTTACCAGTGCCATGATGTTCCAAGTAAGGGCAGGTGCATTTCCATCCCTGGTGGAAGGTGGTACATCCTATGAGCTGTGCCCAGCTCCTGTAAAACTGCTGCCTGGGCTGGGTTCAGTGCAGAAATCTGGGTTCAGATTCAGCTTGATGTTTCTGTGTGCAGTAACTGCTCTGCAAAAGGTGTGAGTTAATGAGGGAACTGTGCTGTTGGTATTAGTGTGGTCAGGTATGAAAGGAGAGCTGGCTGAAAACAGACATCATGGGTACAGAACTTGCTCCCTTTCCAGTGCAACACTTCTAGAGGCCATGGGAGAGTTTCTTGGGGCACACAGACATTTGTAGTCACTGACTAATGTTTTCCAATTCAGTTAAATCCAAGACACTGTAACGTTGGCCTGGAATAGTCCATCAGAAATAAAAGTAATTATGAACTTCCTTCTGAAAAGAGCAGATAAATCCTTTGTTGGATTTACCACAGATTTATTCTACTACTTAAGCTTTGTCTGGCATGAAATGTTTGCTTCACAAAGTGAAATTCTTATTCTGTGTGCCCACTAAACAGTATTTAGCTGTTAACTCAAAGGAATGCAGCTAGACAGGGAGAAAGTTTTATGTCTTCTGGAAATACTTGTATTTCTATAGCCTGCATATTCTGTCTAATTATCTTCTATTTAATCCAAAGCTTTAGGACACAAAGGCCTAAAAGTAAAAGGAACACTTCTTACTGTTTTGCATGTTTGCTGGTTTCTGGCATTAGTATGATTTTTAGAGCATCTCTGCTAAAGGTTACTTCTGTCTTGGTGTATTCTTTGTAACACTTGCCTTGGGTGGAAACAATTCCAAGGAGCTGCAGATTTAATTAGTCTGCATTGGTGCCTCCTAGAATAGAATTGGAGAGTCTTTGGAAGAGAAAAAAAATTACATTCATGCATGATCATCAGCAGAACCAACTAAAAAGTCATGGAAGACTGGGCCATAAAGTATTTGCAGTTGCAATTCACAAATCTGCCTGCTCAGAACGAGGTGGGATTAAGTTGGGAGCGTCTGCCCACCAGGAAGGAACAAAGGTTTTATTGAAGGCAGCCGTGTCTGGAGTGCACCAGGACAGCCTGTCCAGGGTCAGGCTTGGCCCCAGCGCTGACAAACATCTCATACACATTCTGGCTGTTTTCATGAGCTCTCCTGGCCCTTCTGCTAGGATTTTCACTTCATAAAAATAGCAGGAAAGATGAAACTGGTGCAGTGCAATAGGAGTGTAGGGTTTGTTTATGTACTTCTTTCCAAGGCCCAGGTGGCAGGAGCTGCTCACCAGTGCAGTGGCTGTGTGACCTGCTGTGCTGCTGCCACAGGGGTGAAGTCTGCTGCAGCTTCTTGGGAACCTCTTAATAGTGATGAAGGTAAACATGGGTGCTTTGTGTGCTGTAGATTGAGTCCACAGGCACCTTCTATTTCCCAAACAACCACTGAGAGTCCTTGGGGTTTTCCACGTGTGTATTTGCTTCTCTTGTGCAGATTTGGAATGGTCTTTCCATTTGCCTTCACTCCTGGTGCCTTTGCCTCGAGATCACATTGGAGGTTTCTTACATCCTTAGGTTGTGATCTTGCCCTGCTTCCAGCTAGGATAGAGCTGATTTTTTCCCAGTAGCTATTACAGTGCTGTGTTTTGGATTTGGAATGAGAATGGTGTCAGGAGTGGGATCAAGAAGTGCCCTTTATTTACAACAGGAATAAACCTTTGAGTAGTGTCTGAGCATACCCAGAGGTGGTTTTTTTTCATCTTCAGACCAAGTATAAAGATGTAGGAAATGCCCATTTTAGACAAAATAAAAATCATCTCTTTGTACTGTATGTCCAGTAATTTTGTGTCTTACGAGAATTTCTTGCTACATTGTAAATATCAGGTTCTCGGAGGTTACTCCATGCGTTTAAAGTGGTGGGAATACTAAACTGTGTCGTTTGTACTGATGGGTTATATTTTCAAACAAAGAGATACAGCATTGCTTTAAAACTAATACCACTTTTAAGCAGTGTTTTAAGACAGCTTAGTCGAGGTTCAAATTTATGCAGCAATTACAGCCTGAAAGCAGGAGGGCTGGAGGTGCTGCTCAGGTGCAGCCGAGCTGTTTACCTGTTACTAGACTTTACATTTTCCCCTTTGTCATGAAGGCCAGGTTTTGTGTTCAGTCCCAGGCCGGTAGATGGGAGCCCAGGGCCTGCTGGGATGGGGTTTTACACTTGTGCTGTCCTTTTGCCCTTCCCCTGAACTCTTTTCATTTCAGTCATGAGCAAACAGTCAGTGCCTGAACTAACAACCCCGCAATCCTCCAAAGCACGCTCCTTACAGTACCAAACAAAGGGAGGCCCGCGTGGGCCGGCCCAGGCCAAGGAATGCAGCTTCGGGGTTCTGCTCCATAAATTTAACCAGCACGACAAAAAGGAGATAATATGAGCCTTCGTGATGATCTGAAAGGGGGAGGTTTGTGTCCCATTGATTGCGGTCTGGCCCAGCGCCAGCCCCGAGCCTGACCGACAGTTGAACCATATCGTTAAGGCGTGTAATACAGCTCGAGTCTTGTACAGCAGCCAATGAGTACATATCCAGAGGGCAAAAGTTTATAAAGAGTCGAGGCTGTCCTGTTTAACCCTCTCACACTGCCTGTAATGTACACTGCTGCCATTCACAAATAGGCACTTTGCTATTAAAATGTAAACCTTCAGCTTTCTGTACTTGGAAAACGTACACGTGTGTCTGATTTCTAATGTGCAGCAGATTTATAAAGTGATCGTGGAAAAATATGTAAAGCTGATCTTTTTTTTTTTTGAACCAAAAAAAAAAAATCCAACCCACTTTTATTTCAGCACTACTTCATCCATAGTTGCTTTTTTGTTCAGAGACGTCTTCTGGGTTGTTCTGCAAACTCTTTCATACAGATGGAGCTATTTATTGCCTTGATGTCACCTCATTTAGCATGTGGCTGGTATTTTTATAGATAATTTTTTCACCTAATGTTGCTGTTAACATGTGGAATGCTCTTTATCAGTTTTGTAAGTACAGCCAGTTGATCCGAATTGTTCTTGCAACTGCAAGCTTTGAAAATCAAAACAAACTTCATGAGTAGGTTTTTTGTTGGGTGAGGTTTGTGCTAGAGCACTTTGCTGTGCCTGTTGCAGCCCAGTTGTAGTAACTGAGAAATAGAAAAGGGTAGGAAAGAGAAGAAACATCCAGTCATTAGAGTTGATTGACACAGTCCTTCATGCAGAGCCAGAATCACTGTCATGATGCTGGGCAGGGCCCCTGGCTTGTTTTATTTTCCCCAAGTAGATTTGCTTTCCCAGAAAGGCAGGAATACAATGCGGAAGCATTCTGTTAGATTGAAGTATTTTACACTCAAAGTGACCATGTTTGCATTGCTACAACTGGATATTGCTTGACCAGCATTGATGGGACCAGTATAAACATGACTGCCCATCCCTGGCAGTGGCCAAGGCCAGCCTGGACTGGACTTGGAGCAGCCTGGGATAGTGGAAGGTGTTCCTGCCCATAGCAGGGGTTTAATGGGATGAGCTTTAAGGGCCCTTCCAGCCCCAACCAGTCCAGAATTCCATGGGTACAGACATAAGAGCAATGCTCCAGCTGCTACAGGCCCTGCCTTACAGCACACAGTATTTAATATTTTAAACCCTCACACAGTGCCCTGAGGCTGAGCAGTGTTATGGTCCTGGGCACTTTGGTTTCACTAAGGCTTGTTCAGCTCCTGTTCTCTGGTGTTTGCAGGAAATCCCTGCTGAGAACCATCCTTTACATCGAATCAGAAGGTGAATGGGAGCATTTTTCAACACATTGGTTCTTCAAGAAGCTCTTTAAGGTGACAGCTGCATTCATCCCTGTAATCAGTACAGGAAGAGTCTAGGGGAAATTGGAAGCTGGGGTGGCAATGTTATATTTTGTCAACTTCTTAAGCTTGATGTTACCAAAGTGCTTGAGAAAGCATGTTTTGCTGCACAGCTGTTACAGGCAGAGGTGGGGCCAGAAGTTGATGCCCAGAGTGCAGCTGGTGTCAGTGCTTTGTCTACAGTGCAAACTCATACACCTTGTCCAGATGCTGGATTTGTAATATGGATGTCAAAATTAAGTTGTGTCTTAATTAATCTCTTCTCAATTTCTTTTGAACTTGGAGCCTAATGAGCTTATGTACAATTGCAAACCCAGGGAATAATTCTGAGTTTTGTTTTGATCTGGTGTACAAAAGAAAAAGGAAGGGAGAGAAAAGCTCCTATCTCCAGGAAACTGGCAGGAATAACTTCCATGATAAACAGTTGCTCCTTGAGCATGCTGTACTCTCCTAGAGGCATGTCGGGTCAGCTAAAGGTCTGCAGCATCTGAGCTGGTAGATCCCTCCAAAGAGGAGGGATTTGACTGTAAGTGGGAGGTTTTAACCCTAGGCACCATTTATTTGCATGTTTCTGCCTGAAACTAGCATTTTGGGAGCACGTTTAACAAGCACAATATATTCCATGCATTTGCTGGAATAAACGGCGCATATGAGCTTCCTCAGATCTGCAGTCAGCAGGGAGCTGTCTGGCTTGTGATTTTACACATTCTTGCATCTAACTGAGACATTCTGATGCCAAATCCAGCACTCAACTGACTGCACCATGTGTGCATTTTAACACACCTTAACAGCATCTGTGTTGGAACCGGTGAACGAATCCCATGGCAGAGCTTTGCTGGATCTCTGGGATCAGTGACCTGCCTGTTGGGACCTGCACCCCAAAATCCAGCACAGGGTGGGAGGCAACTGCACTGACCCCTTGAAACAGAGCACCAGTAGAATCACCAGGGAACAGGGAATCTTGATTGCCACATGTTTTCCTGAAATTAGGCCCAAGGCAGTAGATGTTCTCAGGCGCTGAGAACTGGCACATCAAAAACCTGCTGTCTCTCCCCTCCTGCTCAGTAAATTCAGGGACTGTTCCTGCTCAGCACATTGGGTTCTGCACATGAAGCAAAGTGCATCAGTGAGGAAAGAATTGTGGAAGTAGTGGGTTTTCAGTGCTGTGCAGAGCTGTGATGTGCATTACAGACCCCATTACAAGTGGCACAGGTTTGTTTTCATTTGTTACCCGTGTGTTCCCAAGCTGTGGCTGCAGCATTGAGTTTGTTGCTGTGATGGCTGAGTTTTCAGCTCCATTTTTAAGGCATACATTGTTCAGCATTGAAGTGGTTCTGGCACTCCCAAGTGTGCTTTGCACAGTGTCCTCCCAGCATGTCGATAGCACAAGCACCATCCTCATTCTGCAGTTCATGGAAGTCATGTGCTTGGGATGGTGATCCTCATGGAAGGCTGCAGGTCCAAGTCAGTCTGGAACTCTAGCAAGTGGACCAGGTATTTTATGGTAAAAGATAATGGTTATTCCTCCCTTAACTTATCAGATGATGTCACTTTTAATGTCTGAAATGCACTGAAGCCTCCTCAGACAAAGCACTCCCTGTATTTAGGAAGCAGACTTTTTCCAGAGCCAGTAATAGGTTGATTTTATTATTTTTTGAAAACAGCAGCAGCTTTTGAATTGTGTCTTAACATTACCTGCCATTTTTCTTTGTTTGATTTAAGATTGTTTTATAATTATTTCAAGGGGATAACAATTGTTGCCAGGCTGAAAGTCAGTATGCCAAGCTACAGCCCAGAGCACGCTTTTGTCACTAAATTTTATGCAAACCTGAAAAAATTGAGTTTACAGTGGAAACCCTAAATTTTAGCTGTACCAGAACCAGCAAGTTTCTGCTTAACTGGGCTGGGATAATGAGGGGGTGAGACTGGACCTTTGCTGGTGACAGTTGCTGAAGTTTCGGGAGCAAGAGCTGGGTATGGCTAAAGGAAATGATTCCTAGAGAGTTTTGGGGGGAGCCCTGGGGCTGAAGGATCCCTTGGGAGGGAGCCCATGGCCAGGAGCATCCCAGGGTGTGGCCATGGGGCTTGGCTGCAGCAGGTGAGGAGCCTGGTCCATTCAATACTGCTTCCAGGTGCCAGAATTCCATCTCCTTGCACTTGGAGCTGTTGTCTGACAAGATTTGGGGTGTGCATGCTCAGGCTGGGTTTTTGAACAGATCTGTGGTTGCCAGTGCTGTTCTCTTATCCAGATGAGAAATCCCCCAGATACACATTTTAAATGAAATCCAGTGATTACTGTGTTGGTCATGGGGTTTTGTCCATGTTGGTTTTACTCAGAAGTTGCTACATTTTCTAAAGTTGTGTTATGAATAATTATTCTGGATGTGATACAGAGGAAACTGAAAGATGTAAATTTGTAAATAATTTCTAAATCATTTTAGAATAGAGATGGTTTGTTTTAGCAGACCAACATCTTTTGATACAGAAAGTTTGAGGCCTTCTGAATTTTATTTTTTAATATTTTTGTCAAGGTACTCAGGGAAATTTTTTTAGATCCAAGAGACCATCAAAGATAAGTAACAGCTGTTGTTCCCAAAACCACTGTGTGTTTATGCACCTCTGCAGGAATCACAGCTACAGACCTGATGGTGGGTATCTGACAGGGGCAAACACAGAGTGAAGGAACAAGGACAGGTGATTCTGGAAAACATGTGGTGTCTCTTGAAGATTTTCTCAACCTAAGTTGGTCAATAATTATCCCCATTAATACCTGACCACTTGCTTTATTGATGAGAAAACTTCTGGCTTTAAAGTGACCAGTTGAATCCCAAGGATTCTGTGAACTGCTCAGCAAATGCCAAGCAGTTACTGCCATGCACTGGTTCTGGTGTGCAGAGTCAGCTGCAGGGAGAGCTCCAGCACTCAGCTGGGAGCAGGGCAGAGCTGCAGGGTTCATCTCAACCTCCCAACACCCTCTCCCAGCCCTTTGTGCCTCCATCCAGCAGCACCATTCCCTGCTGTGCTGGGCAGACGTGAGGGCATTCCTGCCTCCTATTGCTTTTGTGTGCTTATTAAAAAGGAATCAGCAGATCTGCTGAGTGCCTGGCTAATGGAACCCAGATGTGGGCACTGCTGCCCGCTCTGCTTGACAAATCTGCAGCTTTTGGGATTTCACCAGGGTTGCTTATTATTTACAGAATGTAACTTGAGACAGTAGAACAAATTTTTAGATTAAAAAAATCAAGTGGTGTGGAATGTTTTTAGCTGTGCAGACCAAACAGAGCAGTTTGCCAAGGGGGTAATGGACGAAATTCATGCAGCTAGGCCCAGCACCAGTGGCACTGGGTTGGAGAGCTGCTGGCCTTATCACCAGGGAGGGAATGATCTGTTATCACCAGGATCAGTGTCTGAGCGGGGAGGGCACAGTGAACACTGAATTTGTACTCTGAGGTGCTTCTTCCATTTAAAAACAAAACCAGAACATAAAACCTTGGCTCAGAAATTGCCAAACCTTCTGAAATCCATTGTGGTGCTCAGTGCCTTTGTAGCACTGGTACTTTTTCTCTGACCTGCTTTGAGCCAAACATTAGAAACCTGTGTTCCCTGTAGTTGCAGTGTCTGTGTATTAAAAGGCCCTGTTCCATCCCATTGCCATTAGGGCAGTCTTGCTTGCAGTGCTTCAGATCACTCTTCTCAAAGAACTACAGAATATTAGAGAGGCTGGCCCAGGGGAATGTTTGTCTGAAGGATGGTTCATGTAAAATCCACTGCATGGTGCAGCTCCCTGTCCCAGTTATCCAGCCTTCCTGAATGAGAGATGGAAAGTGTCCCAAAACAGTAAAACCAGTATTGATTGGCCACTGTTAATTAAAACCCACCTAAGGCTGCAGACAGTCACTCTTTGAACTTGTCAGTAGGTGCCACAGAGAGGTTTAAGAGCCCACAGAGGGTTCTTTGATTAGTGACCTTTTGCCATTTTCCTGCTTTCAGAAGTTAGTAGGTAGGACAAGCAGCAAGATGTGAAGGATACTGGTTGGAATTCTTTCATTTCTTTGGAACTTTTGTCTCAACATTTTGCCTTCACAGAGGCAAACACTTTGTTTACTGCTTTGTAAGACTCTAATAGGTAAAAACACGTATGTGTTGTGAGGTGTTGTTCACCTCTTGTGTTGATTTAGAAAGACAAGAATGCTGTACCTGGTGCAGGTGAATCCTGCCTATATCTAAGGAATTCAAGGGGCAGGAGAGGTCACTTGCTCCAGAGCTCTGTACTTCCACAGCACAGCTCTAACCACTGCATTAAGGGTTGTCAAAAACTTGAAGGAAAAGAAATTTTAAAAGGGTGCCCAGGCTTCAGTTTTGGGACAGAGCTGCTGAGGGGGAAAGGTGATAAGGAATTGAGGCTCCAGAGAAAACATCTGGATCATGGAGCCCAGAAGGTGAGTGCTCTCTCCTGCTGGTGGGCAGCTTCAAAAGCAAAGGTGGGACCTTCCTCCTGTCCCTGGATCAGAAAGGCTGGAGTTCCTTGAGCAGAGTTTTACAGAGTCAGGATGGGAAGGGAGAGCACTAATCCAAAGTGGTGCATTTGGCTGGGAAATTTGTAACAGCAGTAGCCTGGAAGAGCTGTGAAATACCACGGAGCAGCCCCAGAGTGATGCTGCTGGGAAGGGACAAGGAATGAAGCAGGGCTCGGCAGCCTGTAACACAATTCTTCAGGGGCAGGGCGTTCCAGGAGCTTGAAGGAATTCAAAGTATTATTTTTTAACAAAATTCTGCTAAGGGAGGAACCGAGCCTGCAGTTCTGCAGTGCTGTGGCCAGTATCAACCTCTGATGGCTGTCAGCCCACAAACATGTGTCCTTATTTTAACAGACACACAGAAGGGTGAAGTATGTTAAACCCTGCTACAGGGACCCTAATTAATGAGGATTTTTCTTCTGTCTTAATTTAACTGCATGTTCCTATTTCCATAACCATGGAGTTTGCAGTCTCCTGGCACTGTCCATCAGTGAGGGCTCTCTCTAGGTTTTTGCACTCTTACTCTCTTTAGAGCAGTGAGAAGAAACAGTCAAATCAGTAAAACTGCTGATAAATGCATCCCCAAATCTTCAGAGAGTATTATGCTGCTCAGGTCGCTTCTTCCTACTAATTAGCTACTTGCCCCTTCATTGTAGACAAAATTCTTTTATTTTTATTATTGTATGGTTCTGTGTCTTGTAGAAATGTATAAGTAGACACCACATCTTCCAGAGCCAGGTCTTCCAAGATCTACATGCCATTAGTTGTGAAGACCTGGGATTTTTGAAGGCTTTGTGTTTCAGAATGACCAGACCTCTGTGTGCAGACAGGTGTCAGTGGTGATCTCCGTGTGCCTCTTGCTGCAGGACCCAGGCGGAGCGCGTGCGGAAACCCCGGTGCTGCAGGGGACCCCAGGGGCTCCTGCCCCGCTACATGGAGAGCCAAGCAGAGGGACAGGAGCAGCTCTTCAAACTGACAGACAACATCCAGGATGAGTTGTGAGTACACAGCCACTTACATAGCTTCTCTCTGAGTACTTCTGTTCTGTTTGCTGCCATCCTGTCTTCATGTCTAAAAGTGCTTCACTCACGGACACGTGTTCAGTTCTGGCCATCACCCTGCGAGGACATTGAGGAGCTGGAATGTGTCCAGGGAAGGGAACAGAGCTGTGAAGGGATCTGGAGCACCAGGAGTGTCTGAGGGAGCTGGGGGAGCTCAGCCTGGGGAAAAGGAAGCTCGTGGGGGACCTTCTGGCTCTGTACAGCTCTCTTGACACAAGGGTGCAGCCAGTGCAGGCTCTGCTCCCACAGAACAGGGGTCAGGAACAAGGGACAGGTTGAGAGGAAATGGTCTGAAGTTGCACCAGGGGAGGTTCAGGTTGGATATTGGGGTAAATTTATTCATGGAAAGTGATAAAGCCCTGGTTTGGCTTTGCAGGACAGTGGTGCAGTTGCCATCCCTGGAGGGATTTAAAAGCCATGTGGATGTGGCACTTGGGTTAGTGTTGGCCTGGGCAGTGCTGGGGGAATAGTTGGATTTGATAGTCTTAGAGGGATTTTCCAACCGAAATTATTCTGTGGTTCTATGGGGGGAATATCAGGTTTTTGGATTGGGGTTTAAAGGCAAATTCATCATTTGCCCATCTCCACATAGTTACTGATCAGCTGTGGCAGGGGAGGGTGTCAGATGCTGTCTCTGTCACCCATCAGAGCATCTGCCAAGGCAAAGGGTCAGAATTGCTGATGGTGGAGCTGGCAGAGGGAGGTGCAGGTTCAGCAGGGTCACTTGGTGTCACCAGTGTCACTGGGCAGGTTCCATGTGCTACTCCAGGTTCTGCCTGAGGAAGAGATTGCAACCTGCCACTTACTTGTGGCCCTGTGAGTTCATATTTGGGGTATCCTGTTTCCAGCTCCTTTCAGGATCTTTGTGCCTATTCAGGATGGCTCTTAGGCAGGGAGACTGGGAAGAACAATTTGTGACCCAAAAAAATGGAGCCCATAGCAGAGCAGTGGCCTTTGTCATCGAGTGACACTGTTCATTCACTGTGACTCTCGCCATTAGGGACATCATTCAGCAGGAACACAGTGTTTCTTGTCATGGAAAATAAGTACAAAAATCATGCCTCTGACTTTTATCCTAGTATCATAATCAGAAACACATTTGAAGACCTGATTATTTGCATATTTTCCTTCAGAGTTAAATCCATAAAAGGGGGTTTAATACCTTGCTCTACTGTTCTAACTAAATGTTTCCACATTTTTTTCCAGTTAGGCTCGCTGTTTCACTTCTGGAAAATATTGTGTAATTACTTCCTGATGTTGTTAAAAACCCCACAAATTCTCCAGAGATCTGGTTGCTTCTACTTTGTTCTACTGGATCATGTTTCATTTAATTTTTCATTTTATTAATTTGAGATACTTTTAATAGGCTATATATGGGTTAAAAGAAAAAAAAGTTGTATCTTGCAATAGTATCTGAAAAGGGTAAAAATACCTGTTTTAAGAACTAGACATTGAGAAAAAAGTCACAGTTGGCAAGAGCATAGGTAATGATGCATGACTCAAACTTAGAACAAAATGTAGAGCCTGAACTACAAATTAGCTAATGTTTCTGGGCTTCTCCATTAACTCTCTGACCTCTGTTTCCATTCCTCACAATATATACATGCCACCAGTAAAAGTCTTGTAAGGGGAAGTACATGCATCATATGTTGTTCTTCCAGAGCAAATGCAGGCCATGGTCAGTGCCCAGGTGCTTCCCCTGGCCCTGGAGCAGCTGCCAGTGCCCCACCTCTTCCCTGGATGTCCCTGGTGTCCCTGGTGGCATCCTGACCCTGCTGGATCTGGGGCCTCCCTCCAACACTCGTGTTTGATGTGCCTGTCCAGGGCACCGGGCTGTTCTTCTGCAGCTGTACTGCTGCTCTGGGTTTAAATTAAGTTTTCTGTGACACTTCATAAAAAATGTCACTCTCCATCCTATTTAACTCATTTCAAAGGCAGAACCTTACCCTGAAGTGTTTGAACTCTGACAGAAGAGTGCAGGGCAGCTGCTGATTTCTGGAACCCTCTCAATGTTGTCTTTCACCTGGGTTCCTCTAAGATGAAATCCAGTTTGTTCTTCCAGTTTATTTTATTTAAAGGAACACAGTTTTTTTTGTCCCCTCCTGGACCTTCATGCAAGGTTGGAGCTGGGCAAAGCATGTTCCAGGCCCTTTTAATGAGGCTGGTTGTGCCCTTCCCAGCAGTGACAGGATGCTGTGGGTTGGAGCTGGTGTGTGAACCTTTCCCAGCTGAGGGGAGCGAGAGCAGGGACTCAGCATGGAGGGAGAGGCAAGTTCAGTGCAGAGCAGTGTCTTTGAGAGGACTGGGAATACAGAATTACTGGAGTTATCCTTTTATACCACAAAAAGAAACCATGGCTTGACCTCTTGCTGTATTTTTGGCTAGTAACATAGCTTTTATAGCTCTGGGTTTATTTGGCTACAGATCAGAGTAGCTTGTGCACAGTGATATTTAACTGGTAGAGCCAAGGGTGTGTTTGGAGATGGGGAACTTATTCTGTTTGCCAGAAACACCGAGTTAGTGACCAAGGTCACTGATTTCTAAGCCAGTGGATGATTCTGCAGGATGTGAGGACAGCAGGCAGTTTGTATGAGCAGTGGCTCAGAGGGCAGCAGTTTGGAAGCTACCTGACAGCAGCAGAATCCTCCTTTACTGATGCATGTCAACCCTGGGGGCTGTTGGCAGAGCTTTTTTACTCTATTTAGCACTATTCTCTTACTCTACTCAGCTATGATTCCACATTCAAGTTGCTGAATTTTCCAGCACTGAAAAAGCCCCAGTAATGAGGTTCATTTCAGTAGTAAATCAGAAATGGGGGAGAAGCATTTGTGTGTTGTACTTCCATTTCACTTTTGTACCTTACAATTATTCTTTTACACACCAACTTTTTCAGCTGTCGTAACCCTCAATATTCCTAACTCTTCTTTCCCTCTTCCTATTCATCACTCAGCCTAATCTCCCTGGGGAAACCTGCTTGCTGCTTAACCTCTCACCCCTTGTTAAACAGCTAATTTCTCTTTTCTGCTACTGATCCTGGCAGCAGGTTCAACTTGTTTTTGGTTTTGAAGGCAGGGAGGTGTGGGGAGCAGGGAAGCACAGGAGGGTTACAGGATAGCTCTTGCCATAAATGTCTGCAAACCTTTCACGTATCAGCTCTGGAACTGAAGTTAGCTGCAGCTAAGCTTCAGCACTAGGACTTGCAGTGCTCCAGAGCAAGGAAATTATTGTTTCCAAGTCCTTGTCAAAGGACATTTTTATGTGTCCCTGTAATGCCCAAAGCTGCTGGCCAGGCAGGCAGCACTAATATTTGATTTACAGCATGATCTTTTTATAACTAGGTGAGAGTGTCCTTCACCAGCTCCGTTTCCAAACAGTTTAAATTAAATACAGATGAATTGTACATGTTGCACTACTGCATTTTCTGATGGACTTCTGAAGGTCACGGAACAGGTGAAGACACTGGTTAATTTGCTATTTTTAGCTTTAGGCTAATAATGTTTTCTCCTTTGTTGCAGTTTCATCGCTGTAGAGAACATCGACAGCTTCTGTGTGCTGATCTCCTCCAAGGCCGTGTATTTCCTGAGGAGTGGGGACTGCATGGACAGGGATTCCATCTTCCTGGAGGTCAGGTATGATGACCTGTACCACTGCCTGGTGTCCATAGACCACGGGAACTTCTACATCCAGCTGACCAAGAAGGCTGTGAACACGAGCAGCGGCGTGGCCATGCCAGGCCCCTCCCAGCAGCGGCCCAAGGTGAGGAGCTGCCTCCCCTTTCCCCTTGTGCTCCCCTCCCGACCCAAGTGTTTTAGTCACAGGCTTTGTTCTGAAATCAGAAAACAGCACTGAAAACAGCTGCTGCCCAAGGTTTCAGTGACTGTAGAAGTGGCTCCCTAAACTCCTGAGAAAGCTGAAGAAAGGAAAACCCTAAAATATTCCTGCAGGCAGAAAAGTAACAGGAAGAAGCATGCATTTACTTGGGAAAGGCTTTTAACTTTACCACATAAATGGAACTTGGGTACTTTGCTGTCTGTTGAATCTTCTCCTACGTGTAGTGGTTTTTTACTGTGAGGTCTCTAACGCTGGAACCAGTGTTTATATTTTGTGCCACTACAGTATTTGCTCAGGGGCTGTTCTACAGGCCCAGTTACAAGCTCACCCCTGACCCAAGTCAGTTCACATTCCAAACAGACCAGCCAGATAAAAGGTGGGAGGGGAGGCAAAGGAAATAACCTCAGACAGGGCAGTGTTCCTGCTCTCACCCTTGAGTATCTGCATGTGTACCTGCTCTCTCATGCTTCTTCCTTGCTCCAGCCTCAGTGCCGAGAAGAAAATTCCACTGAAACCTTTCCATCCCTTACTTCAGATCTAAAATCTATTCTGTTTTAGCTGACAGCAGGAGCACATTAAGAAAAATCTTTCTTTCTGCAGGTGAAAGTCAAGTCGGAAGCTCTGGCAGTAAAGCTGTCCCAAGAAATCAACTATGCAAAGAGCCTTTATTATGAGCAGCAGCTGATGCTGAGACTTAGTGAAAATCAAGAGCAACTCGAGCTGGACTCTTGAAAATCCACTTCCTCACTGCCAGAAAGAGCTGCAAGTACCAGGATGGAGCCAGAAATGTGTGACTAGAGAAGGAAAAAATATAATTTTAGTATTTAGAGAAAACAAAAGAGGTGGCTTTTCTTTTTTAAACACTAGTTGTATAACAGAGGTGTAGCTGACACAGCTTTGGGTCTGGGAGAAGCCCTGTATTTTGCTAACATGTAAATATGTACAAGTGTCCATGTAAATACGACGGGCAGCGGGTGTTGGTATAAATATGAGTCTGTTTACTGTGTAAAGAAATTAAAGGAGCTCTACTGAGTTGTTCTGCACTATCTGACACAAGCCCTTCTCTCTCTCTCTGTCTTTTTTTTTGTCCTTGAGAAAACTGATTTTCACAGTGCAGGAATGTAGATAAACCTTTAAGAAATAAAAATAAGAATTAATTTCAGCTGTTGGAACACAGGTGTCTTGTGGTTTGGAGCTTTACCACAATCAGTGGGGTGCATTAACACTGGGGCATTGGTCAGGTTGGTTGGTGAGCTTTTTGTTGTTTTTTTCTCTTAGCTCTAATACAGGTAAATACAGGAGACCTGGTCTTGCACTGAAATGTCAGCCTCTTTTTTAACAAAAAAAATTCATTTTGGTAAATCATACAGGGAGGATTCAGTTTTACATTCACAGTCTGCATCTCAAGGCCCCCTTTCTGACTTATTTTTGAAGTAGTTGAAGTGAGCAGCCTTGGAAATTGAACCTTCAGATTTTTTTCTTCCCTCAGGTGGAGGAAGGGTGGGAGGAGAGATCACCAGCTTGTTGGACTTCACAAGATCTTCAGAAGTAAACTTCTAAATACTAAAAATACCAGGTTTGTTTTTTCTGATGTTGTACACATCAGTGCTTGTCTCATTAACTGTAACCACACTGAAGAGGGGGGAATAGTGCCCTGAAACACCTTAACCCACAGGAACTGGAGCCCTCAGGGTCACATATACACCCTGGAGATGCCAGGTTTGGGTATCTCTTCTAACTGCTCAGTAACCTATATTTCAAAGTGTGACTTTATAAACCTTTTGATTCAGAGCTTTAAAAGGTAAAGTAATTTGAAGGTAAAATCCTTTCATGAAGACACATGGGAATATTTTGGTGCTGAAGGTTAGAATGAAACCAATTCTGAGCTCTTGTAAAATACTGAGCTGCTAAAGGTGAGAGAAAAGAAGGAGTAGTGCACTGCTGGGTTGAGCATTTCCAGGGATGGATGGAGTACTTGGGGTCTGCAGCCATCCATGAGGCAAACACCAGAGCAGGCATTGAACAGTGGCACCCTGAACTCAGAGAGCCATTTGTGTAAAAAAACCTGTCCAGCTTCAAGGTGTAATAAAGAGCAGGGGCAGGAACCAAAACAGTCTCCAGCTGGTAAAGAGACCCCACACAGCATGGAAATGACACCTGTGGAAATAACATCTTTCCATGTCTTCCTTCTCTACTCTGCTCCCCTTTCTTGTTTTCAGAGTCCTCTCATCCCCTTTACCAACCTATCACATCCTTTCCTGTCCTCCCTTTTCTCATCTTTTCCACCTTTCCTCCTCTTTACTGTTCTCCTCCCCCTTTCCCTGCCCTCTCCTCCCCTTTTCTCCCCTTTACTGTTGTGCTCTCTCCTCCTGTCCTCTCCTCCCTTGCCCTTTTCCCTGGCCCAAAGGTGAACAAATCCAGGGGCTGTGTCCCCACTGTCCCTGCTGGAAGCACCCCCAGGCACTGGCATCACTTGTCTGCCCACTCCTGAGACAGGGAATGTCCTCACTTTCTCCAGGTATGAAAGTAACTGGAAGAAAGAAACTTTCAGACTCCAAAACCTAAAGTTCTGTGTCCTGCACCTGTGGCATGTGCACAGTGAAAACCCCTTTTCCTTGCCCTCACTGCTGGACCATGAATGATCCTGTTCCCAACAGCTCCTACAGCTTGAGGGGTTCCTGCAGTGATGGGAGCACGGGGCAAACATGGACAGCCCCTTCCCTCCCCTGTGCTGCTGGCAGTCCCAGAAGCCCAGGGTGATGATCCATCTGAGCAGCTCCAGTCCCAGAGGCTGCTCTCCAAAGCCATGCAGTGTTTACATTTTTGTGGGGAGAAGCTAAGTGGCTAAATGGGCCCCATCTCAAACCAGAGCAATAATCAGACATTTCCCAGTGACAGGGACCTTTTGATCTCTTCACTATCTCATTTCCTAGACTGCATGATGCTTTTCAGCATTTAGCTATTTTCTCCTCAATAAAATACTTTGTAATATCTTAGCCCAACTCTCTATATTTTTTAAACTTCTTTTTCTCTCTAAAGCACTGTTTAGTAGGAACCTGCTTCCTCCAGTGCACAACCCACTGGGCTGGCAAATCCTCCCAGCCCTTGCTCTGTTTTCCTTCTCAGAGGAACCTGCCTTGATTTGCTGCTCACAATGACTTCACCTCTGGTACCTCATGCTGAAGAAGCAGGTTTCAGTAAATATACTCTCTTTAGATGACAGGTTGCTGCACAGATATTAAAAAAAAATAAAGCAAAATCAAAGCACATTTTAATTAAGTCAAGAGCTGCTCAAAATCCACTTATACTTCTGACAATAACACTGTGCATGTGTATGTTTCTGTATTACTTTTTTTAATATATACACCCACCCTCAAATGTATATATACTTCAAAATTCCCATGAAAAGCAAAGGCTGTGTTCCAAACTCCTCTATTCCACACTCCTAAAGGCAGGGTTGTTGCAAAGAAAGAACAATCTTATTTTTCTGAGAATAAATACAATAAAATAAAATTAAAAATAATACAAAAATAATACAAAAAATAATACAAAAATAAAATGTGCCCAGAGCTTCAGACTCCAGTCTGGATTGCTGCAGCATTCCAGCTCAACAGCACACTCTTACTCCACATTATATTGCTTAATTTTATCAAATGCAGAACTGGGACAAAGCACTTCCCCTTGTGTTGCAGGTTTGACTTTCTTGCAATCCATTTCTTACAGCTGCTGGTGGCCTCCCAAATGGTCTGACAGCTTTGACAGAGGGCTCAGGGCAGCACAAACCCATCTGAGAAAAGGTTTTGTTCCCAGCACTCGGAGCAGCCTGACTGAACCGTGGTGTTTTCACGGTTCTCCAGCAGCAGATTTTCGGGAGTGGGAGAATGTGAGGCAAATTCAGCCCCAGCTGGGTCTGTGACCAGCCCAGCTCGTGCCTTGGGTGCAGGAGAGGGCAGAATCTGACAAGGATTCCTGCCAGAAAGAAAAGGTTACTCATTAACCACTGACAAACACTGGGCAAAAGCAGTCAGATTGTTTTGCTCAGTAGAACCACAGCACATTTTTGGCCAGGAATACAAATGCTGTGGGTGCAAACTGCACTTCCCTTAGAGGGGTCAGCTCTGCTCAGGGCCTGGGGATAAGCCCAATGAACAGAGCATCAGAATCCCAGAATCCCACTCTGGTTTGGGTGGGAAGGGACCTTTAAGCCCATCCTGTTCCATCCCCTGCCATGGCAGGGACACCTGCCACTGTCCCAGGCTGCTCCCAGCCCTGTCCAGCCTGGCCTTGGGCACTGCCAGGGATCCAGGGGCAGCCCCAGCTGCTCTGGGCACCTGTGCCAGGGCCTGCCAGCCTGTGCCAGTAATGCACAATTTATACACAACACAGTGTCACAGAGGCTGGTGTATGTCGGGGTTTTTGGGTTTTGCTGTCACTCCACTGCCCGACCCTGTGCCCAGCACTAAGTGTGGGTAAGGGCAGCCCTGCACCTCTGCCTGCTCTGGGCAGACTCAAAAGCACTGAAAGGCCATGGGCCAAGTAAACAGTTTCCATGTGCATTTCCATTCTGGATAAATGGCTGGGTCACCCAGAGGACAAGGGCTGTGGATGGAAGCTGCAGAACAATGGGTTCTGAAAATGCCAGCAAAAAAAAAGTCCCCTGCATGCTGCAGCTGTAGAGGAATTCTAATAAATAAAGGAGAAATCCATCATACCAGCTATCCCTCAGCCCTCCAGACACCGCAAAAGCAAAACATTTGCTCTGTCCCAGGAGGGTGACTCACCATTCCTGAGGACTGTTGCTCCAAGGCTTTTGGCAAACAACTGACACCCAGCCATACAAACCACTGGGTATCAAAATAATGATGTAGCAAAAAACCTGTGCCTGCATGCAGGTTTAATGGGAGGAAAAAAATAAAATCATTTTTACAAGTAACCCACCATTTGTATGACCAGACCCCCCACTCCAGCCTTCTTTTGGGAAGGCAAGGCCCTTTCAGCAGCTCCAGCAGCAGGAGCATCACCACTGATGTCTCCCCTCTGCAGTGGGCAACTCTAGGCCCTTCCATTCATCCTTTTTCTAGATTTCTTTGAATCTCAAAGTATGGAGGAAACAACATTTGAGGTAAACATCCCAGAAATGTGAAGATTCAATTCAGCACTACCTTCTATGCCAGAACACATCTTTATCTGTGGTATAACAGCACTTGCACGATCCTTCAAAGGATTATGCAGACAACATCCTTACGCTCCCAGTTCAGACAGGCAAATGCTCTAGAATTTTGTGTATAAATGGGTACAATCATTTCTGACCTGGCTCAGTACAAAGCTGACTCAAATCATGCTATTTTGTAGTCACAGAATTGTTTGGCTTGGATGTTTCCATGGATGGGGCATCTATCATTGCTCTGGGCAACCTGTGACTGTGCCTCACCTTCACTGTAAAATTTTATTATTATATCTGGTCTGAGTCTACTCTCCTTCAATTTAAGACCACCTTCCCTTCTCCTACAGCTGCAGGCCCTGCTAAAAAGTTTGTCCCCTTCTTTCTTGTAAGGCCTCTTGAAATCTTGGAAGGGGCTCTAAAGTCTCCCTGGAGCCTTCTCTACTCCAGGCTGGTAACCCCCAGCTCTCCCAGGCTTTGCAGCATCTCTGTGGCCTCTGGACCTGCTCCATGTCTTTCCTGTGCTCAGGGCTCCAGACCTGAACACATTTCCTTCCTCCCTGTATTGGGTGCCTCTAATCTGTAACAGCCTCAGTAGACAAGAAAGATGTCACCTTCACATGGGACCTCCTTGTTTTGTGGCATTTTTGTCATTCTTTGATGTTACTACTCATACATTTTGCTTCAATAACTCTAATCCCAACCTCTGATCCTGTCCATAAATATATATATAGATATATAGATATATGTTATATACACACACACACACATATATATATTAAACCAGACCAGTATCTACCTGGAGAAATTCTGTGCTGCTGCTGAAACCTTGCAAGCAAAAATAAACAGCTGCCAAGGTCATAATCACAGTGAGATCACACCAGAGCTGACATTTATAAGCAGGTTTAAGAGCCAACTCCCCCACTTTCAGCTTCCTGATTTCAAACAGTAAAAATCCACATTACAACTTCACTCACCTTTTCTCCACAGACACCTTTTCCCCTCTCCTTTGAGCACACACCTGAGAGAAATCACCGTGCAGAAGAACAAGTATTTCTACATGGCAGAACACATCTCAGGCCATCCAGGAATGGCCGCAGCAGCGCTGGGAGCTCTCAGAGAGCAGCACCACTGTCAGAGCAGGGCTCAGGGGTCTGTGTGCCTCAGCCTCGTGTGTGTATTCACTCCAAAACCATTCAGTGTTGATCTACCGGGGGTTCCAGGGAAATGAAACCCTGGGGCCCAGGACTCCTCACCACACCTCGGCTCCGTGGGGCAGCACGGCCGAGAGCAGCTTTCCCTGCACCTTCCCCTCAGCAGGGCTGAACCGGGCACGGCCTGGCACAAATCCCAGCACGAGTGGCCACAGGGCCAGGGGCTGAGCACCCACCCACAGCCTCTGCTCCGCTGGGTGCCCAGCCAGGGCCTCCCCGTGCTCGCCGGGGCCGGGCCGGGCCGGGCCGGGCCGGGAGACACCGGAGGAGGCCCGGGCCGAGCAGGGAGCGCTTTTGGAGGCCCGGGCTCCCGCTCAGAGCAGAAATATTTCCCTTGGCCCGGGCGAGCCGCGGGGCCGAAGGAGCCGCTTTGCCATTCCCCTTCCATTACTCTTTTTGATTGGCACTTTAATGAGGGCGCCGGGGGTCGACCCCTGCCAGGGGGCCGGTTCATGCCCCGTTTATCTCACAGTCCATGTAAGACTAAAATAACACGCCGGGCTGAGTTTCACTGGCTTGTGATCCCACAGCCCACCGTGATGGATTGAGTGACTGCAGCAAGCTGGCAGCTGAAGTGTGTTGTAACAGGATCT
>VWYI01042541.1:257-148543 GCA_013399455.1 Anthoscopus minutus | reverse complement strand
GCCCCAGCCCCAGGCTCAGGTTCAGCCCCAGCCCCAGCCCCAGCCCCAGCCCTGACCAAGGTCTCTCCAGGAGAAAATTCCCTGCGGGCTGAACTTCACAGGCTAGCCACAGGCCTAACTTGTTTGCACCAATATAAGCCATAAATTCACTAGAATATTTATATTGTTTTTATATTTTTTCCTGAGGTCTTTAGATACCCTTCCTTAATATTCTAAACAATCAATTTCTTCATAGTTCCTCTACAGGAAAACCTCAAAGGGTTGTGGTTTTTTTTTTTCCTTTAAAAAACTGGAGTCTAGGAAATGAACTGAATTTTTTTTAGTCATCCAAAGAGGTCCTCTACTAACTCAGACCTTGTCTGTGTGCCCTGTTTCCTCAGTATCCCTTCATTCTCCTTGTCACTGTCTGCAAAGTGAAAAACATCCCTCAAATACTGGAGAGAACACTAATTTTTGGTTCTTGCCATCCCAGCCCCTCTCAGCAAGAGTGAACAAATGAGCTCCACAACAGAAGGGGCTTCTTTGCTTCCTGTTTAAGAATTTTTGACAGCACAAATTTCAAACTAATGACTCTCCCAGCCCCCAATAAGCAACAGTCAGACCAAAAACCCACCCCTGGGCCTAATAAGTAGGAAGGGTGGAGCATTTCTCTTACTTAGGACAGCTCTGTAGATCTGTATATCCACAGTTTCTTTAAGGCCTTGCACAAGACAGTAACAGAGCCAAAAATAGCTCCAAAATCAACTTCAGAGGTTCAGCTGCCATCATATCAGTGCATCCTCAAATATTTCACTGGGGTGGGTACCTAGAACCCTTTTCCAACACGGGGCTCTGGATCCATCTCACTCTGGGCAAAAACAAGTGTGCTCCTGCCAACAGAAGACATCACTAGAGAGAGACTGAGCAAAACAGAAAATGAGGATACAGATGTCAAAGGGACTCAAAGATCAAGGAAAAATGTACCAGGATCAAAAAGAGAACATGATGAGGAAAAGGGACCAGACTGAGGAGCTGCTTGAAAACCCCACTGCCCTCAATGGCAGCTGTTTGTATGGACTACACAAATCAGTGCATGATGCAGAACGGAGCCTCACGAGTAGAGCTAGAACTTTATTTGTGAGAGAAGAGACAACCCCAGCCCCCAGCTGGAGCAGCAGTGGCAGCACGTGAGGCTGCTCCTGGGGGGAGCCTTGGCAGAGTGTGGGGCTGTGGATCTCCTCTCCAGAGATCCCAGCTTGGTCCTGTGAGCCCAGCCCTGCAGGTCCAGCACTCAGCCAGCGGCTGAACTGGGCACCCCAGAGCCTGCCAGCACAGCACAGGGATCAGGGATGTGCCACAAACGCCGTGTGAGGCTTCCCTGGAGCTGCTGGAGGTCCCTGTACCTCCCAGTTCTGCTCCAGATGGGATCTGCCCGTGCAGGCTGCTGCAACCAAGCCCTAAATGTTCCTCTGGGGAGAGCCAGACACTTACACCTTAACACAGAAGAGGGCATGCTGAGCCTATAGCCAGAAAGCCTGGGAAATATTAGGAAAAACGAGTGGGTGGGGGAGCTCAAGGGACCAGTGGGAGGATGCGGGAAATCAGTAACACTGATCTGAATAACTGGTAACAATTATTAGATCTTTTTTTGGTATGAATCATCTCAGAGACTCTTCATTTAAATGATGTCACTCGAGGGGCAATAAAAAATACAGTAGAAGCCACCAGCCTGCCGTGACAGGGGTTGGAGCCACAGTGTGATTGGCCAGACAGGTCTGGGAAACTTCACCAATGCATCGAAAAGGGAGCAAGTTTTGTGGAGAATACAGTCTGACAGGCAAATTTGCCTCTGGCAAGATTATGAGGCTACTTAGAGCTCTGATGAATCTGCCTGAACTGCTGGAGAAGGAGTAGCCTCACTTATCTGATGACCACTGACCTTGTCCTTGCCCTGTCCCCTCCCCAAGGGTGGAATTTGTATTTGAAGCTGCAGGTTGTAAAATCAGCCAGCCAGAACCATCCCGAGGGAACAAAACCAAACCAGAACAACAGCCCAAACCAGGCAAACAGCAGTGAGTTTGAACAGAATCTGTTCTCTGGGCTCACCAAACCCAGCCAAGAGGTCCCATCCTTGCAGGGGAAGGGGCAGCAGAGGTGGTGCTGCCTTGTGCACGTCTCAGCTCCTTTTATCTTCTTAAACAACTGCAGGAGAAGAGAAACCTCTGATCAACAACCAGTAGCATCAGCAGGCTCAGGAGCTCAACAGTAACCACATCACAGTCCTTATCCCTTTCTCCACATGACACACCCCCTGTTCCCAAACTGCAGAACCAACATGAAACACCTTTGTCACCCAATCCATGTTTGCTTCCCACCTGTGGGCAAAACCCTGGATGCTGTCAGTGCTGCTTTGCAGCCAGTCACCTAAACCTGGCAGTGCCTGAGGAGCTGAGTGTGAACAGACATTTATAGGTAGCTCCAAGAACTTCCCAGATCCAAAATAGTGGTGGAAACCATCCCTGGGTGTGGAGCAGAGCAGGAGGCAAAGCTGAAATTATTCACTGCTCCAGGAAGGCTCTTAGCTTCCTGAATCAGATTGTCTCCAGGTTGCTCTTTTCAGACACACAGCTCCCAGCACTGACCATCCAGAAGGGCACTGCCAGTAAGAGTTTCTCAAGAGGGTTCTACAACAATTTCTTTTTTTTTTTTTTAACTTGTTGGACTTTTATGGAATTTAGGCACACAGAGAAAAACATAGGGCTTGGCTCCTGGAAATAGTGTGCACTAGAGAGCTGCTACTGGTTTCAGACCTCCCTTACCTACAATGAGAGAAATTAGAGAACCCTAGAGCTGCAATTTCAACACAGTGGTTTTCAAGCCAAGATTGAAGCAATACAAGGTATTGCTCTCCAACAGACCTGTCACACCACAAACCAGAGACATGGTCTAAGAAAGAAGATCAAGAACTTCAGGTCTCACCACTATGCACTGATTGTGATGGAGCAACTAAACCCGGGAACTTTAATTTGCTTGGAGTTTTCTGGGGAGGAGGGAGTGGAGACCGTGGGGATTTAGGGAAGGGTCAAGAGAAGAAATCCAGCACTTGGTTCCACACGTGCATCTGGAGCACAGCCCATTTCAACAAGGTAATGTGAGTTTGAGCCAAGTACACCATGTCGACTTATCAGTATCTATTATTAACCTAAAAAAATTAACTTTAATGGTTAGCATAATGCTATGTTTTTACAACATCTGTCAGCAATTATTTGTATTTACTTGCACTGCAAATGCTGAAGAAAAGTAGAGAAATAAACACCAGAATTTCCACCAGTCTTGTGTTTTCCCACAAAGAATCTCTAATCATCATTGTTTAAACACTCACATTTATTCCTTGCCCTCTCCAGCATGAAATTTCTTCCCAATCCTCTGTGACCAGTAATTATCAGTCCTCATTCACCCTGCAGCAAATATGGACTAACCCCTCTGCAATTAGTGGTGTTAACTTCAGGGTTCTTATAACAGAAATCAGAGCTATGATATTTCTTGGATTCAAAACAGTTCCTGCTCTCCCCTTGGCCATGCCTTACCACAGCAAGGAGGGAGGCAGGAGAGCCAGGGTTGTGCTCCAGTCGCACTCCACCTGTGCAAGGCAGGGTGAGGAACAGGTTAGCTGGGTGAAAAGTTCACTGCAAGCTGAGCTGTCTGTTTCTCTTGCTTAATTTATCCGATATTTGGCTAACCTTGCTCTGAACCCAGCCCCCAAGACCCCCTTCCTCTCATCCCTCCCCAGCGGGTTCATGTCAGCCAAAGACACCGCCTCCAATTCCCTTCTCCCTGACCCTGCCGAGGGGAGCGGGGGCTGGGACACGGGGCCAAGCGCAGAGCAGAGCCCGAGCTGCACAGATAATCATTATTTATGCTCTAAACTTCAACAAGAGCAAACACAAAAGCCCTACAGTCAGCAGCATTGCCTGCCACGGTGTTCCAGCTTATCAGCCTTCCCAAGGCTGGATGGCACCCCCTGCACCCCCAGCTCCTCTGCACCCTCTTCCAAGGATGCAGCACTTCCTAAAGCAGCCTGTGCTGGATCCCTGATCCCCCGGCAGCCCTTGCCAGGGGCTGGCACACAGCTCCCACCCCCACAGCCTCCGAGATCCCAGCTAACCCAGGA
This sequence comes from Anthoscopus minutus, assembly GCA_013399455.1. NCBI lineage: Eukaryota > Metazoa > Chordata > Aves > Passeriformes > Paridae > Anthoscopus > Anthoscopus minutus. The sequence goes on along the minus strand of VWYI01042541.1, from coordinate 144,393 downwards.
CGTCCATCACCTCATTTCTGCAGCTCAAGATCCTCAAAAGGAACCTGACAGACGAATTTAAATTTTGCAAAGCGGAGAGCAGTAGCTGCAGTGACACAGAACACGAGCAAGGAGACCCTGGAGGGCTTTTCTCACTCCAAATCCCACAAAGTCAGTGGAGGAAGGGCTGGAGGGTATCGAGATGTGCTGCTGCTGCTCTTTGGAGAGCAGGATTCCCTGATCCACAGACCTTTATGCATCCATAAGCTACTCAACCCTGCAGAGCACAGCCAAGGTTTGCTCAGAAGCTGCTGAGCAGTTTCCCTTTCCCTGGTCATCTACAGCTTCCCACCCACCCACGCACCCTGCCGCTGTGCCCGAAGCTGGTGCCAGCAGCCCCGGAGGTGCCCCCGCGGCATCTCCTGGTCCCACGCGTCAGAGCTCGGCGCTGTGATGCAAACTGCTGGAAAATCCGCCCGGAACACGCGCTCCTGGCAGGCTCTCCTTGTTTTCCTGCTGTGCTCAGGACTGTTCCCAACACTCTTAGGGCAACACGACGTGTATTTGATGGGCTTCTCAATGAACTGGGCACAGCTTCAGAGCAGGGCACAAAGCAAACCTGCCAAGCTGTCCCTGCTCCGCTGAGCAGCTGCTGCTGCCTTCGGTGTTGAACTCGGGCTCCCCCGAGCCCACACTCCCATTCCCAGCTGCTGGCACCCAGCTCTCACCTCCCTGCGAGGGTGACTTAGGATGTGCCTGCGATTCTGTGAATGGAGCAGAACAAATGTTTCCTGTAAACCTTAACTTTATCGGACAAAGAACCTCACAGCTGTGCCATGGCTTTGATGCACCTGAGCTGTCTCAGGTCCAGGAGAGACTCTCACAGATCAATGATTATTTTTACAATCTGTATCATCAGAGTGCCCAAAACTCCACTGCAGTGTGTCTGCACACACCAAGTTGCTGTCCCACTGACAGGGAGGGCAGAAACAGTCTGACAGCTTTACAGTAAGTGGAAATTCCTTGTGGTCTAAGAACAATATGAAACTTGTTTCTCAGGGTCAGCAGATGACCTCGCTGACACATGGCTTCGTTTCTCTGGAAGCAGTGAAGACTGGCCTAGTTCTGATGTGGTCACTAATTTAGTGACACCATCCATTCCAAACTTCACCACTCCCACACCAAAGTAGTAAAATAACAGTTTACAAAGAGTACTTTGAAATAAAAAACCCCACACCCTTACCAAAGCACATGCTCCAGCACCACCCTCCCCATCTAATGCTCCGTGTTTTCAAGGCATGAAAGTTGCTGAGAAGAGCCAAGAAAAGTTGTCAGGAAGTCACGAAACTTCAAACTGCTACACAGGTAAACAGAGAATGCACAAAAACCCCTCAGCCCACATGGCATAACTCCCCTGGTACCTCTATTCCTCAACAGCAGGGTCAGCACAGGTACTCACCACTGCCTCAACATAATTCATCTATAAAATAACTAACAACATATAATTTCCATACCAGGAATCCTTTGTGCAAGCTTTGTTATGGCTTTCAATGCCTCTTCAAAGCTGCTGGAATTAGTCGTGGGTGGGTGAAAAGGAACAGGATTGTTACAACAGGTGAGAGAGAAAGTCAATCACAGAGTTCAGTGCCACAGATCCCTGCTTGCTCCTTCCAGCCACCACACAGAAAAGCACTTCAAAAGATGCATAATTAAAGGCAAGCTGAATGCAATGAAGCTCAAATTGTTTACAGGTGCAGCTTAAGAATCACCTAATTTTAAAGAAAGACTGCACATAGTTGATGCAGCCATTTTAATAATTCAGCCCAAAACCTGAGTTTGTTCATAAGAGAAGAGGTTGTGCAAACCTTGAGAGAGACAATTTTCACTTAAAAAATACAGGGGAGCAATTAACAGGTTGAGCTTCAAAGGAAATCTATGTTCTCTTCTCCTTGTATCCAACTTAGAGGCTTCTGTTTGTGGGGGAAAAAACCCAAATAAAAAACAAGGAAAAAACCACAAACATGCAAACCTCAACACCTCCATCCTCTGCTCCCAAAAAACCATCCCACATCATGAAAATGTAAGAGAGCAGCAATCAGAAATTCACCCTTTCAGCCTCTCAGGCAGATCCTTCAGCCCCTGCTGGCTCCTGAGGAAGATTTTTGCCCCCAGGACTGCAGACAGCCCCTCACAGACACGGTGCTCCCCCCAGGCACTCAGGGCACAACTCCAGGGGCTGCTGCTGTCAGAGCAGGCTCAGCTTGGACACAGCCCCTGCACTCCAGGGTCAGAACCCAAGAGATCCAGGAACGATGCTTAAAACAAAGGAATTGAGGTCAGCCCAGCTGGCTGTAGCGTGGTGCTGGTAACTTGTGGTTCCCTGTTGATTCAAGAGCTGGACTCGATGGAGGACCGACCCCCTTGGGGGTCCCAGCCAATCCAGAATAGTCTGTGATTCGGAATTAAAGCCAAGGACAGGGAAACCCATCACCCTGGCAGCCCTTGAGGAGCTGGTGAGGAGTGCCTGGGGTTTCTCAAGAGCTCCATGACCCACCCTGTCCCAGAGCTCTGAAAGGTTCCAGTGCAGCCCCAGCCATCCCCAGGATGCAGGGCCCCAGGAGAAAAATCTGTGTGTGTGTCAGACCCTGAGAGCAGGGGGCTGTGGAGCCAACCAAGGGCTGCTGGTAATAGCAGGCAGGGATTGCTGTTGTTGATCACAAACAGGGATTGCTGTTGTTGATCACAAACAGGGATTGCTGTTGTTGATCACAAACAAGGATTGCTGTTGTTGATCACAAACAGGGATTGCTGTTGTTGATCACAAACAGGGATTGCTGTTGTTGATCACAAACAGGGATTGCTGTTGTTGATCACAAACAGGGATTGCTGTTGATTACACACTGTGAGAAAGACGTGGCTGGAGAAGGGCCCCTTGGGGAGGTAGGGCAGCACTTTCCTGGGACATCCTTGTTCATGCTCCTGGAGACAAGCACAGCACAAGTGCAGAAATGAGGCTGGGAAGTGGGCAGGGACCATAAGGGGGATCAAGATCACCTGAGACCCACCAAGCCTTCAATCCATTTCCAGAAAGGTCTGAAAGAACATCTGTGACACCTGATCTGCACAGAAACTGAGAAAACAATCCTGGCAATGGGAAACCCTCTCCATAAAAAGGCACCCCCCAAGCCTGGGTGGTGTCCCCAGGTCCTGGACATCCCATCAGCTGGACTGATGCAGCTGGATCCATGCTGAAACCAAGAATGACATCCCTGGATCAATGCTGGATCCAAAACTGGTGATTATCTCCTTTTTCCTTTTTTCCTTTTCCTTTTCCTTTTCATTTCCCTTTCCCTTTCCATTTCCATTTCCATTTTCCTTTTCCTTTCCCTTTCCCTTTTCCTTTTCCTTTCCATTCCTGGAGGTCTCCTTGCCCTCAGGGGGGATGTCCCAGCTGGACGCTGTCCTGGTGTGGCTGGGCAGTGACCTCAGCACCAGGGGGGACAGCAGGGACCAGCAGGAGGGTCCTTGGCCAGGCCCATCCGAGCCCAGAGCCAACACCAACCATCCACAGGCGGGTGCAGCACCTACAGAGCAACCAAAATATGAAAGACCTCTCACATGTGGGATCTATTAGGGCATTTCGAAGGAATTCACGTTCATTGTTTCCCTTGAAATATAAAGGTTATAAAACTTAATGGCCACATGACAAGGAAACTATATGAAACACTCGGAGATTTACAGAGTGACTGCTCAGCTCTCGGGGCATGTGGCTGGAAATTGCTGGGCAAAAGCCAATGAGCCCCATGGTCTGAGCTTTTGGGCAGTTTTCTCATTTCTTCTTTTCTTTTCCTGACCTTGCAGACTGGTATTCGGTTACCACAGCAGCTCCAGAGTCAAACAGAAACACAGCTTGTATCTTCTTTCAAGTATTTATTTCTTTTGTGCTGTTAACACCAAGTAGTGAAAGGAATTGTAAGGATTTTGAAGGGGTGGGGGTGCAGGAATGAAAGCAGGAGAAAGGAAAAAAAAAATATGGACATAATGGCTTGATTTCTCACAGCATGTGCAGCACAAACGAACAGTAAACAAATCCCACGGAAAAATGCAAACAAAGGCTACGTTTGCTCAAAGTTCCAAGAAAAAAGCCCATCATGAGTGCCACTGAGCAAACATCTCTGTGATTAAACCCTCAGAGCCTCTGTGGGATTTCTAGGCCAATTCAGCACAGCAGAGACCTTCCCCCTTCTCCCAGAACATCCTCGGGCTGCAGCAGCCACAGCACTCTGTTTCCAAGCCGTGTTTTGGTTTAAGGCATGGAAATGTTGTAATTATGGCATTAAGAGGAAGCAGCAATCTAATCCAGTGACTCAAGGGCAAGTGTGAAAATCTGATTAGAGATTTGCCACTGGGGTTTGTCTATACAGAGTGAAATAATTAAGCAACAGATCATGAACAAATACCGTATTTTGTTGGGATTTCTGACCCGGATTCTGGCAGCCCCAGGGCTGTACCAGCAGTACAATCATCAATTATCTCTTTGTGGGACACCAGGTGACACTGTACCATTTTCTGTGTCACCCTTCCTATGTCTGTAACAAATGGAAGTGCTCTGGCAGGGCCAAGCTGGCACAGGTGAGAGTCAAACCATGTGCAGTGCTTTTCCTGCAGTTCCTTACTTCCAAACCTCAGTTACAACACAACTCTAGTTCACTTTATTTTCTTAAATGAACCAAGGGTGAGTATGCAGCAACACAAATCCCAAAACACCATCATGCCATTCCCCTCATGTGGAAATATGCCATGCCCTGATGTTGGGAGGTCACTTGTATTGCAATGAACTCTCTGCAGGATTTCCAGTGTGAACTGAGGCTGAGAGGCAAATCCAAACACAAAACCAAACTGTGAAAATTTTCTGCAGTAAGGAAAGGCAAATGGACTTTTGACAGTATCCCAAGTCAGGGTTTTTTCCCTTGAAAATGTCTATAGGCACGTTTTTGATCACAGGATTGGAAATATGTCATGAGAACACACTCAAATATGCGCTCACATTAACACTGCTGCCAGAAGCCATCTCACAGTCATCACCAGACATCCTGGAGCCCCTAGAAAGCTTTCTGTGGGATTGGAAGGCATCCAGGCAGGAGAAAGCAAAGCCACCATGTGATTGGGATGGCCAGTTCCACAGGAAAACTGTACATTAAAGAATGGCAAGCGCTCAAAGAGGGAAGAGCTTGCAAGGAAATCACTGGCCAAGAACCATCATGTGCATAAAATATTTGATAAATGAAAATGTGAAAGAAATCTATGTAAAAGTGATCCATTGAAGGAAAGCAGGCTGATTTTACAGCAAGAATTGCCCATGTAAAGCAGTACTGCTGGCTCTAATAAAGATCACTGGAATGCAAGTTCCTCACCCAGCCTTAAAGGACATGTACCTTGGATTGCAAAAGGACACTTGGAAGTATTGTGAAAATAATCTACTTTACTATTTGTGCATGGTAAATTATCAGAAGAAATCAAACAGCAGTGCTGGGTATTAGGGCTTGCACTTCTTCTATTTTTCAACAGATTACTTTTACCTTATGATTTCCCCTCTAACCATAAAATGAGGTTCTGGCCACCCACTCCCTCCCAGTCCTTCCCAGTTCAAATTCGGATCGTGTAGGTGTTAAACAGAATGTGCAGTTATGAGCAGAAGTAACAGCTCTCTGGGGTTTAGCTACACTTCACGCTTCAAAGGAACAAATCTGAAGATATTTAGGGCAGTTTGCAGAGCTGATGTCTAAGGTGTGCAAAAGGCACAGGTGAGGGAGTGCCTGAGGGGAGGGTGCAGAGATGAACAATCTGCAGGCACAGCATTCTGGCTCAGGAGCTCTCCAAACACAGCCCTCTCCAATGGGAACAACTGGAAGAGACAGATGAAATGATGAAAAATGAAGGGATCAGCAGAAATCAGACCTAATATAAACCCAACTAAAATAAACTCAGCATGGCTCCTGTGGCTCATTCAAGAGCAGCTCTTCCCCAATGATCTCAGGTCAGGGGAAAGATGGAATAGAACTTCCTCTGCTCTGTGCCTTTAGGAGCCACTGGCAACGGGAAGAGGTTTTTGAAGGGAAATACTGAAAATTGCAACTCTGCCTCCTACGTTGCATCACAGGAAATGTGACATCTCCAGCCAGAAAGTGTAACTGCTCCTAAATCCTGGTGCTTCAGAATTTGAAAGAATTTACATTATTTTCATAATTGATGTGGGGTAAGAGCTGTGTGTACTTGCCTGAATTCAAAGCCAAGCAGTAGTTTTTACATAAGAAAACTTACAATTCTGTATTTTATTTTTAAAGCTGGAAAGAAGACTCTGCATGTGTAAAACAGAACGAGGTCAGGAGGCTCCATGCTGTATCCCTGGGATGATGGAAGCAGAACATTCTATTGCACAATTCAACTGAGTTGTTTGTAAATAGCTTATGTACTTTTTAACATATGTAGAAACTTTTGCTACACAACATCAACATTGGGTTTTAAAAATTATTTTAATATTAAATTATTTTGACATTAAATTATTTTAATATTAAATTATTTTTCTACATCAGCATCAGATCACTGCTAAAGAAATTCAAGGCTATATCTGATCATTTGATTAACATGCTTGTTAAACCTCAGCTAAAACAACAGAGAAATTGAATGTGGTTTTAGGGTTCAAAAAGATTGTAATGGTTGATATGGTTCAAGAAGGGCTTTTGGCTATAGCAGACAGTTGAGAAACATGTCAGATTGCTTCCACTGAATAGTCAAAAACATCAGAATGTTGAAAGTTACAGCACCAAAGCACGGTGCTTGCTCATATCTCCACTGTCTTTTGCACAGTCCTTGGAACAGGAGTAAAATATTGCCTGGCTCTACAAGTGTTCTCCATGGATTTGCAGCCCTGACAGGAGTTCAGAAAAGAACACAAGGTATTTTATTGCTGGGAAGGAGAGCCAGGCTGATCTGTGATTCTGTTTAATCCCATGGCTGAATTGAGTCAAACATATTCCTCCACATTTCCTACCATTATCAAGGGGAGATGTGGCCCAAGAGCTCAAGGAACTGGGTAGGAGCTGCTGTGGCTCCTTTTCCTGGTACCTGAGAGACTCCTCCATTTTCTTAGGCTGACACTGACCCAAAGAATTGCTTTGTTCTCTGATGGATGGACTCGATTTTTTTTTAAGCACCTATTTTGCTACATTTAACAGCTGAGAGCAGAGATCATGAGTTTGTCACCTCTGCTGCTACTTGTAGCAGGGAGAGTTGAAGGAGGTGCAGACTGTGGAAGGAACTGACTTCCCTGTGCCATGTGTGCAGAGAATCAGTGTTCCCAGCAGGCTCTGGGAACAGGAACGGTGTGTTTGGATATCACTTCTTTTCCATTATTGCCATTTCTATCTTCTGTTAACATTCCTCTGACACGAGCCCTTTTTTCTGATTCCATATGACAGCAGTATTCATGCTGCCAAAACACCCCAGGAAGCCCATCACCCTGCACTCCCTTCAGTCCCCTCTGCATAAAGGCACTAATAATTGATTTTCCTGGAATAGACAGCAAGGAATTGCCTCCTTATCCTAGGCTGAAGTTAATGCTGCTGTGTGCCAGCCCAGTGTCTGGGAACACTGATCAGAGATGCTCAAGGGCAGCTGGTGGCTACAGCCCAAAGTGTCTCTGATGCTAAAAAACTGAGGAAGATCTCAATGAATGCACTCCTGACACCCAGGGTTTGCACATGGGGGTCCAAGGGCCCAGTCAGGGGTCAGATCTGAGGCAGGAGCTGAGAGTTGTGCTCTGAGCTCTCTGGCACCTGTGGACAAGCAGAGCCCTCCCCCAGTGCTGGGGTTTGTGCTGGGTACCTGGTGCCACCTCCTTCTTCAATCTGGATTTTTCAAGAGTGTCCTGTGGGAGCAGAAGTTTAAATTCATCTGTTCAGAGTTTTATGTGCAGCCTTTGCTGTACCAGTGCACTGTGACAGTGACCTGCTCAGGAAACCAAACTCAGTGCCAAATGCCCCAGGGACCTGCAGGAAGACAATTTTGGAAGCCAGGGTCATTCTCAGACAGAAGCCAGCAGGGTGATTTAAGGCACTGATCTTCCAATAGTGTTCCTCTCCTTAGTTCCACTTGGCTGGGGAAAGGAAGATATCCAGAGGGAACTCTTCACTTCTGTATTCTTTCCATCAGCATTTGATTAACATAGATAGGGAAACTTCATGCCTAGAATGCCTGTCTGTGAAAAGCATGTACAATACAGAGGCAACTAACTCAGATAAAGAAAAACCATATTTAAAAGATGCTCTTGCTTAAGAAAAAAATAGGAAGTGGAACCACATCTACCTAGTAGCACCAGGTCAGGATGATTACTGACACAAGCCAGAGAAACACATGTCCTTGTAATACCTGTGCATGATGGATGGCCCTTGCAGCTGGAAAAAGTGAGCAGGGAGTCAAACTGACCCTTGTTTTTACATGTTTGGGCTGCTTCCCTCCCTCAAAAAAACCCCCCAAGAGTCAGCCATCAGTTACCAGCATATTGGAGTTTCCAAGCCAGCAAGCTACAAAATTAATTGACTGCTTTCTAGGGCATGGTGACCCACTGGAATGAGCAGAAGCAACAAGAGGCTTCTTTTATAGACTTTGCCTTTGGCTGGGAATCACACGCCTCTGTTATTATGTAACTTCAGGGATGGTAAGGTGGCATCTTGCCTCTGTCTGCTTAGGGCCATCACACTCCCCCTAAGATTGCATCTTATCTTCTATTTTGTATTCTCATATACTTTTCAGTCACCCTCCAACTCTAATTACAGTGCTTTCTCCCCTCACTTAAGGAGGAATTGTTCTAGTTTTGCACAGAAAAAAATCATTATATGATGCATAAAAATATCATTATATGATGCATAAAAAAATCATCACATATTTGCCTTAATTTGTTTCTGTGCTAATGTCACAATGCCCACAGCAAAGGTGAGCATAAGGAACTAGTAAGTTTGGACTCTTTGGGAAGGTGTGAAGATAGAAATTGTCTCAGAGGTTTGTGCCTTAGGCTGGGCTGGGTCAGTGTGTGTTTCTGCTCACAGGATCTGCTACAGGAACAAAAGAGGGTGTGATGTTGAAAGCAAAGATGGCAGGGGAGGTGAGAGCTGCAAACAGTGCAGAATATTTTCATTCTCAGGGCTGGTGGTTGGTAAAAATGCAAAATACTGCATTTGACATAATCTTACTTTACCCCAACCCTGGAACCAGTGCTGTCAAAAAAGTGGCTGTCACCTGGATTAAATTTATTAAAGCCACATGAAGAAACAGAACCAAAAGAGATGATCCAAGGATCACCCTGTGCTCTTTTCTCAACAGTTCCATTTCAGCTCGAGGAAGGCACTAGGCCACATTAATGTCTGCTACAAGCAGATGTGTTCTCTTTGAAATACAGGCACCCACTTATGCTCTGCCTGCATTAAGCCTGTTACTGGGTTTTTGGGAGCTTTGGCAAGTGCTATCTGTTAATATCTGAAGGTGGGAGTGTTCAGGGAGTTGTCGGAAAGGCTTGCAAGACTAGATCTGATCATACCCACCCACACTAATTAACACATTACATAAAAGTACAACAAGTTTCTCTTTGCAAACATCAGAATCACTTGCCCAGGCACTTTCTGTGCAGTTCTAGAAGAACTTGAGGGACAGACTATTGCTTTTTAACCTCAACAGAACAATGGGTGAGTGGGGAGGGTACAGCTCCCATTCAGGGCCCACTTTATTTTGTCATGCTGCTAAAAACATGCCTTGGGCAGGGACATGGCTGGAACAACCTTTTTAAAGTCCACCAAGGGTGCATGAGGGTGCATTCTTTTCTCATCAAAAACCACAAAATGAAATATCAAACATGAGGGATCAGATTCCTATACAAAGGACTCCTCCTCTCCCTGCCCTGCCTTGCTGATTCTGAAAATCACTTTGTATAAACAGCAGCCCTTGAAGCCACCTTGAAATGAAAAATCCTCCCATTTAAATTTGGCCTTTTTTTGTCAGGGGAACATGTCCCAAACCAGCTCATGTTTCTCTGTAATTCAAATTTTAAATCAGCAGCAATCTCCAGTATAAGAGCAATAGTGAGGACTCTTACTTCTTTAGAGTTTGGAGCAAGTAAAACCAATTTCCTATGAAACTCCTGTGACCTGCTCCTGCAGCTTCACCTGCATTCCTCCAGCAGATATAAATGGATACCCCAATCTCGATTTACTCCAGACTCCTGTATGACATCTGGCTTCAAGATGGTGGCACAGAAAGTCCAGTGATGACATAGGAAAACAGAATGAAAAAAAAAATAATTGTGGAGAGCAGGAGGCAGCAGAGAGAGCAGGGAAAATCAAAATTAAAATAAGTCAAAGGGCGGAAATTCCTCAGAGAAGGCCTTAGGCTTCAACAAAGCTTGTCCACATTTGCAGCACTTCAGGATTACCCAACACTACCCTTATGTGGGAAGGTCCCAGCAGACCTCAGCAGGCATTCCAGAGGAGCCTTTCTATTAAAAAAAAAAAGTCTTCAGTGCCTCCATCCACGTTTGCAGTCACTTGCTGGATGGAGACTGTCCTGTCTAGCAACACTCACCAGGGAAGGAACTCTCTTACCCAACTCTTCCTGGCTATCTGAAAAGCAAAGTCAATCTTTTCCTCATTATTTTCTGTTTGCTGCAACCCTCTCCCCCACTGTGACTGCTATTTGACCTGCTGTCTGCTCTGGGACCCTGGGGGAAGAGAGAGGGAGCTGTGTGTGTGCATGAGAGGAGAGAGATGAGCAGTCTCAGCTATGTTCTGACTTGCTTATATTCATCAGAAAGAAATCAACAGCACTTAGTGTGTAAGACAACTCTGGAGATAGGGAACATCTTTTGTGTGGTGCAGGGGAAGTGCAGATCTACTTTAAGGGACAGGATTTGGGGGATGAATGAGGATTCCAGTGTGTGTTTTACCTCACTTTTGCATTAGGAAGTTACCAATGAACAGAATCTCAGCACAAAGGTTTAATTTCAAGGGGACACTGCTCTTTCACCATGGCTGTTTGCTCTTGCAGCTACAGGTCTGGCACCTGGCCTGGGATTAATGAGGAACTCCTTAATCCCAGCTGGGATTAATGAGGAACTGGAATGGATCAGAGAGCACAAGGGGAAGTGGGCATCCCCCAGACCTTCCTCTCCCAAACCTCTCCTGATAAACCTGATACCTTCAGTATTCCAGGCAGATCCTAGAGGGGTTCTCCCCTTGTGGTACTGGAACTTCAGTGAGATAGGCTTCTCAAAAAACTTGACAAAAAATAAAGCTGGAAGCATCTATTAAGGTGGGCCTCAAAATCACAGAAACTGAAGTTTCTTTTCATCCTCTGCAGACAGCCTCAGACATCCAGGAATTCCAAGGAAAACTGCAATTTAAGAACCACATTCAGAGGTGTTACAATGCTCCAGGTTACAGCTCTGCACTGACTCAGGCAGGACAGCCCCTCAAAACACTCACCCAGGCAGAGGGACTTCAACAGTGGCACTTCTGGCAGCATCTTCCTCTTGGAGAGCTCCAGAGGGCAGAAATCCAGTGGTCTGCAGCAAGGTCAGACCTGATTTTAACAGTCACACCTTTGCACCTCACAGCAGGTCTCTATTCTACATGGCAGAACCAAAGGAGTATTTTAAACACAGCTCACAGCTTTTCTGCTGTACCCTAGACATCTTTCAGGTGATATATTTTGGCATATGGGTTTTTTCTTCATCTAAGTATTTGTATAGAACCTCCTGGTCTATGAACAAATACTGCTTTTCCTTTCTGTAACATGTTGCATTTCAATTTGCTGAGCTTTCAACAGACATTTAGATAGTCAGACTTGCAATTCTGAGGTAGGGAAACATTAGAAATATCTGCTTTGCAGGTCAGGGTGCTCCTTCAGATGATGCATTTTGCTCCAAGCAACACAGGACATCTATGGAAAAGCTTGAAATTGAGTCAGGAGCCCTAAATTCACTCCTTTAATCACACATCCATCCTTGAGGCACGTCATTCAGGTGTCTCCAGTTAGACTTGCTATTTCCTGTATTGCAATTATATTAATTCCTCTGTTAGTAGTGCTCCAATGTGCTGCTCAGTGCATTTTGCACAGGAATGCAGCATTGCCTGTCCTAGGCTGTCAAAGAGAATATTTCGTTACAAAAATAAATAATGTCTAGCTGCTTCTGGCACTCAGTCCAAGTATATTTATCACTTTTGGCTGATCAGTGCCTGATTCAATGTCCCTAAAGCACAAGGGGTTTATTCCCAAAAGAATTCAAAATGCATTTAATCAGGTCTTTGCTAAATGTGCTCCCAAATTTCACCTCTCATCAGCATGACAGTACTGTCTTTTAAAGTGTTATTCCACTTCACTGTGCAGATTGATACAATGGATTTTCCTCTGCATGGATTATGTCAGTGAATGTATGTTTGTACAAGCAGGCTCTAGTTTTAGTTCTAGATTTAGTTCATCCCCAATGTGCTGCTGCCTACATGTGTGGCAATCTGGGATTAAAGCTAAAAATATATTTATATTTTATCATAAATGAACAAAAAAGAATCAGAATGACTATTTCACACATGAGTTCAGTGACAGAAAGAATCTTCCACTATTTAAACTCTCAGCTCTGCTGCCTGAACCTTCCTGTCCAGCCTCCACAGGGGAAGTACAACAGCTTTGTGGGGCCCAGAAAGAGAAGTCCTGGGCAGCCTTTAGCAAAGAAAACATTGCTTCAGGATTTGCTCCTTCCCCAGTGTGTGCTGGAACAGCTTCATCATGGGATGGAAAGTGAAGAAAGAGAAGGAAGCATCCATTAAACCTCCATAACTTTTAGTTCTTTAAAGTAATTTTGAAGTTCCCCATTCAAAAAACTGAAATGAAACCAGTGGCTGTTCCTCTGGAGAAAGGGCACAAAGTGAGTTTGGGATGGGATGTGCTGCCTCTCCACTGAGACAGCCCACAGACACTTAAGAAACAAAAATCACATCTTAAAACTATGAGTAGATTTAACAGTTGAACTCTAAAGAATTAAACATCATAGAAACATTTCACACTTTCTGTTTTTCTTTCCAAGGGTCCATAGTCCACTCACTCAATCCTGTGCAAAGGTCATGTTACTATGGATATGACCTGCAAGAAATGTGTTGCCTCAGAGCAGCACAAGTCACATGAACAGGCTGAAAGCCAAGACTTGCTGATTCACAGTCCTGTAGGATTTTCATGCTTGTGCTGGGCTCCCTGCAGAACAGTCCTTGTGCCATCAGGTCTATGTTCGTCCTTTAAAAGTGTTCATGCAGGTGTAGCTCCCAGAAAACTTGTGGATTTCTTCAAGTGCTGCCTGGGGGAGAATGCTGGTGTAGAGGCAGAAAGAAAATGAGCAGATGAGACAAACCCCTCAACCTGTTCTAATGAGAGATATGTAAATATGCATTTATGTACATAAATATACAAATGCTCAAAAATCAGCTACTGAGAGACACAGACAAAACTGGCATCAGTTTTCTGCTGTGATAGAGCCTACATGGAGAAAAGTTCCATCCAGTCACTCTTTCTCTACAGAAATATTTATCCAAGAAGTCTGTAAAACCTGAAACTTGGAAGGTACCATTATGTTTTATTCCTTCTAAATACTATACTCTGATACACACACATTTAACCTGAATTCTCGGGTTACTACTACTGTAATGGGAAATAACCTATTAATTCTTACAGTACAATGGAACAGCCTTTTTCTTCGTTGATAGAATTTCTGGAAACTTTTACCCCAACATTTACATCCAGAGCAAAGCATTTACTGTGAATTATTTTTTCTTGTTTGAAATGCAATACTGAAATTATTTTCCACAGAAGTCTCATTGCCTTGTTTCAGTTCCTGACTGCAGCAGCTTTTCCAAAGGCTTTAGTACAAACTGTCATGGAAACACCATGGTGAATGTCCTTTCTCTGTGGTTGTTCCAGGATATGAAGTTATGATTTTTTTCCTTAGGGACCTTAAAATGTTGGTCCTGATCATACACAAAAGTATTGATTCAATAGTTTCACTGATGTAACACAGGCAGTGCTCTTTAAGTGCAGGTGGGATGTCCAGGCCTTATGGTTCAGAAATCCTGCACAACAAAAAGCCTGGAGTCCAACAAGTCACTTAATAAATCCCAGTACCTATGTAAGTTAATTATTATGAAATTCCCTAGACAAAAATCCAGTTTACACCTCAGGAATCCAAATTTTGGGAATGAAACTGGTTTCATAAATGGTTATACAAAGAGAAAACATCTCCAAAGGAATCTGAGAAAGTGTCTCCCTTTTGCTTCCATGACTGCCTTTCAAGGGAAGAGATGAGAGAGTAGTTCCAGTCAGCCTGAGCTTTGCCTCAGGGAACAGAAACAGAGCCAACCTTCCCTATGTGGCCAGGCTATTGCTGGGCAAAACTCACCTTTTTAGGATAACAAGAACATGCATTGTCCATGGAAGGAGCAGGAAGGCTTGATTCATCTGAACAGCTTCTACCGTCCTCCTTGCCACTGTCTCTGGCTTGAGAGGAGGAAAAAGACTAGGGAATCTGAATAAAGAAAATAAAAAATAACATAATTACATGTGAGCCAAGCTCCTTCCTTAAGGTGTCACAGTCCAAGTCCTGTTACTCTAAGTTATTGCTGGGCACTGGCCTTCAAACATGCCCAGGACCAGTTATGTCTCTAAGAAGCAGAAAATTCCAGTTCCAGCCAAAAAGCCCACAAGCAGAAAGCCCAGTTCCAACCAGTACTACTGGTTAGCTAAACAGTTAAAAATGTACATGTTGGTGCCCTCAGGAAGTGGCAGAGAGTAATCAGAGCCCTGATTCAGGGCTTTTCTTAATTTGAATGCAAACCAATACCAAATCCTGTCTTTTCAGCTATGGTGTTTTTCCTTTTACTCTCTGTTCCTCTTTGCTTGATTCAAATCCTTGACAAGTGAAAGACAAATATTTTCCTCCATTGCTTTTAACATCAAACATAAGGCTTTTCCCAGCTCCTGCAGTAGCTTGACACTGCAGATTTTCTTGACTAAGACAGCACAGTCTGTATTAACAGGTTATTTTACCCATTGTAAAAGATTAATTTGGACAGCCATTACTTGTTTGCTTGGACAGGGGTAAAAAGGAGGTACTGACAGTCTCACTTCAGTAAGTGGCTGTCACTCCTTTCAGTGGGAAAGCATTAAGTAGTCCAGTGAATAAAGAAGGAACTTGTGCTGTTAATTCTCAGGTAATTTGCAGACTGGTCCTTTTGCATGACCTCGATTGCAGATTGCTTCCCCTCCCTCCCTGGTATGGCTTGAACACACACAGCTTCCAGTTCTCTCTGCAGCACTCAATGTCTCCCCCAGCACAGGCTGCAGGAATATCCCAGCACACTGAGGGAACCAGTCTGATGAGTCTCAGGTGGCCTAAAGTGACCCTCTGTTCCCAGGCAGCCAAATGAGACATCAAATTCTCTTAACTAAATGAAGCATTAATTAGGAGTGTATTCTGATGATTCATTTAAAATGAGATGCTTTATTCTAGTTCCCCTGGACTGACCTGATTCTCATGCCCTGGAACATCTCTGTGCTGGTGTGGAAGGGCAGGACTGTGGTGGCATTCACTCCAGGACAGTCCAGCAGCCCCAGGGTCAGGCTCTCCATGAAAGCAAAGGATGAGGCTTTGGAGGTGCAATAGTCAATGGCACCAGGGATGGCTGACAGGGCCAGGACAGAGTTCAGGCAAACAATGTGCCCATTCTGCAGCTCCAGCATCCTTGGCAGGAATGCTTTGGTGGTCTGAAGAATAAAAGTTAAAAGAAGAAAAAAAAAAGAAAAAAAAAATTTGCTCAGCAGCGATACAACAAAACCAGCACTGACTGAAAAAAATAAGGTGACACAGACACAAGAAGCCCAAGTGTCCTGTTCATTATGTCAGGAATGGAGTAGCAGAGGATCTTGTTGCTTTGTCATTTTCTGAGATTCTAAAGGGGCAAAGTTTGTGTAGAAAAAGTCTTTCCCAGCACATACACAAGCAGTACCCCCAGATAAAGGCCATGAACAGAGTGCTTTCTATGCCTAAGAACTTTTGTGGGATAAAGTCTTCAACTAAGTGATGAAATCACAAGAAGCTCTTTTTCATTTCTATTGTCTGATTCAAAATGGACTAAGTTTCACAGCTCCCTTCCCTGTCGTCCCACACTCTTCTGATGTTCCCTTCACATCGCCATACAGGAAACTCCTCTGTGAGCTCAGGCTTTGACAAAGACATCAAATGTTTTACTGGAAATCACAAAATGGGAATAAAGAGCATCAAATACTGAATACAACTGAAAAAATTATATTTATTTTTGACCTCTTTCCTCTGGCCTTTGCCCCTCACATTGTTTTTTCTCTCTTGTTTTCAAGACAGACTGGTTTTACCAAGCACCTCATAGAAAGACGTACTGGCTGTAATCCATCCCTCTCCTTCCCAACTCTGACTACATGAGACACAAGAGCTTATCTCACCCAGAACTGTCCCAGGGTGTTTATGTGCTGGGATTTGAGCAGTGCATCATCGTCGCTGTCCATCAGGCTCTTCCCATGGACCACAGCAGCATTGTTCACCAGGATGGTGATGTCACCCACCTGCCAAAAAGCAAATTACTTGTCTCTGCTCACAAATCAGCTGTTTCCATTAGAGCTGAAAGCCATTATTGCCCAAATACATTGCTATTTTCATAGCTTTTGACATGCTTGCCTATGGGCCTTGTAATCCTTTGGATAAACTCACATTGGTAGCTGGACTTTGTACTTTGTACAATCTTATCTGCATGGTCACCATTCTTTTTTCCCAATATATATTTTTTCTCATCAAATACTGAATCACAGAATCACAGAACTGTTAAGGCTGGAGAAAACCTTTGAGATAATCAAGTCCAATCATAAACCCAGCTGCACCTGTGTTCAGCATGTCCCCAAGATGCCACATCCACACGGTTTTGAACACTTCCAGGGATGGTGCCTCCACTACTGCCCTGGGCAGAGCGTTCTGATGCTTTACAACCCTTCCCATGAAAATATTTTCACTGATATCCAATCCAAACCTCCCTTGGTGCAACTTGAGGCTGTTTCCCCTTGTCCTGTCCCTGTTCCCTGGGAGCAGAGCCTGACCCTCCTGGCTGCCCCCTCCTGCCAGGGAGTTGTGCAGAGCCAGAAGGTCCCTCCTGAGCCTCCTTTTCTCCAGAGTGAGCCCCTTCCCCAGCTCCTGCAGCCCCTTCCCAAGCAGTGCTGTCCCAGACCTTCTCGCGCACGGCCTTGGCTTGCCGATAGACTTCCTCGCGGTTGCCGACGTCACAGATGAAGTAGTGGCACTCTGTCCCCATCATCCTGATCTCCTCCGTGGTCTCCTTCAGGCACTTCTCAGTCCGACCCCACAGGATGATCTGCAGCAAGAATTGTTAGAGTCAGTCTGCTTCTGTTTCCTATCTAAAATAATCAGAACATGCTTCAACAGTTCGATGGAAAGCTTTGATGTGTTTTCACTACCAGGGCTGTTGTTTTGCTTCATTTAAGACAAGCAGTGACTTTCTGTTACATGGGGAGTATCAGCTGGGACCTGTGTCCCACTGCTGATCCTCTGTTTAGAAATTCTTTACAAGTAACACAAGCTAAAACAGAAAATCAGATCTGAAGCCTAACATGACCAGTAAATGGAACGTTTGGAAATTTTTCTGTACCATGTCACTTCAAATCTCTGCTTGCCTTTGCTATCCACATGTACAGAATGACAAATTCTGTAAAACCACCGACCTTCCTGAATATCTGCTGTGTTCTCTACTTCTTGTTTTACGTTTGGAGATAAAATCTGCTCTGCAGTAAAATGTTTCTTTTCAGCCTGCTGATTGCAGGCTGGTGTTTCAGATGCATTTCAAACTAGTGTTCATTCTACTACAGACTTCTAAAGTGAGAAATTTCATGCAGGAATTTATTTTGTAGCTCCTATATGCAGGATTTCAGTTGCCACGCTCTTTTAAAAATTAAACATTGCTTTTTGTACGAAGAAAATTCTGAATATTCATGGAACAAACATTCAAATAATGAAGCATGGGTTTCATTTACAATGAGACATAACCAGCCAACCCTTTCTGCACTTCTACACCATCAGTGAGGTAAGAAATAGAAATAACCTGAAAAGTCACCAGGTGAATTAATTTTCATCATGGGGCTTTGTCCAGTACAATTCTTCCTAGTGAGGCAAAACCATCAAGTTTGAAATGGGGCTTCCACCACTGCCCTTCAAATATTAATCTGCAGCTGAACAGATTTACCCACAATATTTTTTTCTGAGTACAGAACCTTGTTTTTTATTTCTTTTAAGGTTACTCTAAGGAATATAATTCCATCTCTGTTACCTAAGACATCTATGAATGAATTGATCTATCATTTTTGCTCTTCAATCAAGTTGTCTCAGCACTCATCATGTTATAAATGGTGAGTCACTGTCGTTCTGCAAAAAATAAATTACTGAATGGAGCATGTTACTGCAATCAGCTGACTGCTCTGTGAATCTAAGAGCAAGATCCAAAAGAGAAACAAGGAATGGTTGCTACATTGAAAATGCAAAATTATGATGCTATTTCCAAGCAAGTGTGATCCAGGATTATAGTACCTTCTCACACTACTGTATATTGAGTCTGTATGAATCTGACCAGTATATCGATTTTTTAATCAATAAAAATAAGCACACTTTTAAACTTCAAAGTTTAAAGAATCTTTGAGGTTTTTGAAAGTTGAAAGAACAGGAAAAAAAAGTCTGACTTGCATCACTGCTTATAGCTCCATCCCTGCAATTAACTTAATAACAGCAAGATAAACATAAAAAAATTAAGTGTGCAGTACTCTTACCCCACAACAGATCTCTGGCAGAGAGCTTTAATATGCTTATTTTTAAGGACTAGTTAAGCTTATCTCCTAACTGGTACTAAAACTAATCTCTGGTAGGGTCAAAGAGCTCTTTGGTGTGCCTGGGCAAGGCTAAAATGCAGAAGTTCCCAAATCCACAACCATTTCCCAAATGAGTTACATTTACAATTAATCCCATTTCCATGTCATTGGCACATCTGTGAACACAAACACACCCAGACTGATAAGATTTATATCCTCGAATTCTCCAGAGCACCAACAGATCTGGTTAACCAGAAACTTCAGAGTGTGTATAAATATGCCAGAGCCATTTCATGGGAAATCTTATCTCAGGGGAAGTAATTTTCAAGGAAAAAGCTGTGATCACACTTAAAAACTGTAAGAAAGCATATGGCTGAAATTGCAGCTTGTGAGCTGGCCTGGCTTCCAAAATCTCAGCGTATCACCCTTGGCCATCAGGGCTTGGCATCTCCTCAAAGCTTGTAAAACTGATGGCTATTTACTCACTTCTGATCCCAGGGCTAGACCAAGGAATATTTTTCATGTGTACACTGCAGACTTGAAGGGAAATCAAGAACATGTGAGAAATTTCACAAGCTCTCAGGAAGTATTTACAAAACACTGCTCAGCTGTGTGCACATGCCCACTTGCTCTCCCTTTCACAACCCGCATGGAAAGGGGAGGAAAAACCTCTGTGGAAAGGGGAGGAAAAAAATCACCACAAGATGTCAGCTGCAAAGTTTGATGCCCACGGAGTTTTGCATCCGGGTGAACTTCATCTTCTTTGCAGGGCTGGATTAGTCAATGCATGCACTAAAAAATTAGGTGACTTGAAGAGTGATGGAAGGTAGGACAGGAGGAGGAAAGAGAAATAAGGTGTCAGACAAGGAGAGTGTAAGGCAGGAAACTGCCCTCACATATCTAATATTCCAGTGCTTCACACTGCTATTGCTAAAGAAAACGTAGATCCCTGACTCTTGACTTCAATCTGTTTCAAAGATCCAAACAGCCTCCTATTCCCAGGAGCTGCCACTGATGCATTGCATGTCAGGAAATACACTTGGAAGAATAGTTAAGCAAAGGACAACCTGTCAAAAGAACATCTGTCTGTGATGCAGCTCTTGGATATAATATTTTTTTATGCTCCAACAGTTTCGTTGGGACCTTTTATATCCTATAAGGGAAGACTTGCAAGGTGACCCTGTTAAAATCTGGGCCATCTGGGGAAGACAGAATTTGCTGCTTATCCTGCTGACAACATTAATTTCAGCACTGACTTCTTTCCATGAGAAGTTTTCGTGTCTTTGATACTGTCCACACTCAGGTGAAGGCTTCAGCCTGTGTAAGAGAAAGGCAGTAAATAAAAGATCATTCTTTTGTGAGAGGTCCCTGATGACCCAGTGGGAAGTGAGGGCTCCTGCCGTCATTTCTGCTACTTTTTACAGATGGATAAAACTCAGAACTCAATACAATGTGCTTTTGGTCCAAATTCAAGCTTGACTGCTCCTATGAGATCATATGAGACTTTCAATTTCTCTATTACATCTGGCCAGACTGAATTGGCACAGGCTTCCCCCCAGCCTCCCAGGACATCAGATCTTACAGTGAGACAAGTCTGGAGTTGCTGCATTTGTCTCACAGTTGAGGCTTCTGTTGCTCCTGAACATTTTTAGGGAGGGCTTGGGTTTAGTCTTTCTGCACAGGCAATAATACAGCAGTTCTCTGATGTTGTCTAGGTCCCTACTCTCCTACTGCCTCCTGAAATTTTCTAATAACTCTTCAGTTCTCTTGCACTCACCCTCTTCTCCAAAATGTACCATTGAGGAATGATCATCCATGTTCTCAACGCTCCTGAACAAACCCTTCTGCTCCCTGATGAGCCACTGAGGGCCTTGCTGCTGCCCCTTGAGCTCCATGACCCAAACACTGGCTCTTCACTTCCCTTGGGATGCAACCCTTGGGACACAGGACTATTATTCTCTGCTCAGTGAACATCAAGAAAGGCATCACTTCATCCTGCCCCAGCTGGGACTGCAGAGCTCTGCATTCCTGAGGAGTCCAGACCTGTGGTTTCCAAAATGGTCAATTTTATTAGGAAGCACGATTTTTCAAATGCAGACATGGGGCTCAGAGTCTGGTCTGTCTCCTCTTTCCTTCCTAAGCATAAGTCTAAATTGGCAGTAAGTGTGTCCCAAATGGAAGCTGAGAATGACTCCAACAGACACAGAAGTTCCTGTCTGGACAGAGGAAAATGTGAACGAATAAGGAGAGGCACCGTGTTCATGATTTCCCAGCCTGTCAGGATGCTGCACAGCCACCCATTCACTTTAACTTAGTGGTGGACAGAGGAATATTTAATTTGCATTTTGGATAAATTCTTGGACGTACAGTTTTCCATCCTGGAAAGAATTCAACCCTTATTTCTTCCCCAGCTTCATCTCTCACGATCCTCCCCTGCCTGCCCGTCCCTGCTGCACCAGACACGCTCTCCTTTCACAGAGTTACTGACCAGAAAATTGCCGAGGGCAGGAGCCCGGGGAGGTGGAAAATCCTGCTCCAAGGCTTCCTGCCCGCGCTTACCTCGGCGTGACCCCGGGCTGGCAGCAGCCAGGGAGGCAGGTGGGATGGGAAAGCCATCCCTGACACTGCAGGCTGCTGCAGGCACGGGGCAGGATCCCGCTCTGCACACAGGGAAGCAGAGATTTATGCTGACCGAGGAACTCTATGTACCCTCCTCCCCTTGATGAACTTCAAAGTAGGCAAGGGCTGTGACATCACACTTGATACAGATTTTCCTAGGATTTACTCATGGATTCTTGCAAAGCAAACCTTATCTGTTGATCTGGAGTCACAGAACTCCTTATCTGACCTTAGGAAAATCCTTTCAGCTGGAGGGGCAGGCACTGCATCCTCTGCTCCCACAGGACTCGTTTAACTCAGGATTTAATCTGCTAATGAGGCCTGCCCCGAGGTGAGGTCGGAGGGGAGGCAGAGGGAAGGGTTTTGCTGCTGTTGGGCTCAGGCAAGGCTGGCTAACAGAGACCTGCACTGGCTTCCTGCCAGAGCCCCAGTCCTGACTTTCACCGGAACACAAGGAGAGTTATGCTTCTGACCACCGCAAAATCAGATAAAGCCACTCATTTATATAAACTCGTCTAGACTGAAGCTGCTATCAACCACAATATAAACACATGATCAATGCTTCCAGAGAGCGAAGGATATTACCAGTGCAGGACACAAGGTTACAGCTAACTTTACATCACTTCACTTACAAGGCTAGTTAACTTGCTCAGTCCGATTTTATTGCTTTTATTCAAGAACAGCAGCAAAGGAATGCTGCCCTTTTACACTGTCAATTATTTTGTATCTTCAGCAAACCTGCTGTGCTAGAATTTCTGCCTCCAGTGAGCTGGAGCTGTACTGGAAAGGTGTCCTACTACAATTGCACTGCTGAGACCAAACATCTGCTGTTTCTACACACTCCCCTTTGGGCTATCTGGGTTGTATTTGAGTAGAGAACTGTTCACTCTTGGTCTTTCACAGCACAAGGTGGGTTGTGATTAGCAGATGTAACTTCCATTCTGAACGTTTCTCCATTTTACGATTCATGAAGCAATTCTCTGATATAATCTGAAGACACTGAAAGATGAGAGTGTTGCAGAGGGACACGAATGCCCTTCCTGCCTGATCTCATTATTGCTGAGTCCACAAATCAACTACAGCTCCCAGCACCAGATCAGCAGAGATAGGAAGTAGTTGGTAGGTCAACACATTTCATTCCCCCTTTCAACCTCCTTCCTAGTCCAGGGGAACAAAAGTTGCTCTGTGTGAGCTGGTATCTGTAATTGCACAGACCTTTGTTCAAACACAGAAAGCCTTTCTGCATCCAACACTCAGAGCTCCTGCATGCTTTTAGGAAGTACAAAGTGTAGATAATCCACTGAAGTATGCCGGTCTTATCCCCCTATATTTACAAAGCCTGGTAGTACTAACTCACAGTCTGTCCTCCGAAAAAATGCATTCCAGTGTGTCCCATAATCCTGGCAGAGTTTTGCATATCGTGAGAAAGGGAAGCTAAATCCCACAGCCTCAAAAGCTCCACGTATTTTGCCTGTCAATAGCAGAAGGGTTTTCTCCTCCAGCCCTTCCCCTCTCTTGGCCCCAGGCAAAGGCAGACAAGTTCTTTCAGGAGCTCTCCATGGGAGAGGCAGCTAAAGGCTGATTACTGGAAGAGGGAAAGGTGTGGCCCTGCAGCGTGAAAAGCCAATCTTTGCTTTAGAAAGGAAAAAAAAGAACCTTGTGATGCCTGAAGTAGGTCAAAATACTTAACCCAGCCCCTTAGTGACACCTCTATAAAGGTAAGCAAACAAAACAGGCCAGTGGTGGATTTCTCTTCAGTTCCCACAGCAAATATCAAAGCTGCAAGGGACAGGTATGAGAAAGGTTGCCTGTTAAAGTGGAGAAGCAAGAGAGTAAGCCTATGTATCTATTTTACACACAAGCTGTTCTAGATTACTATTTAGCAGTTGTAAAGCCTTTAAGAATTGAATTTAAATTTAATCCTGACACCCTGGTAAACACAAACCACAGAATTTATTCTAAACTGTTTTAAGTCCAGGAGTAACATATAGTAATGACATGAAAAGTTAGGGCTAAAGAGACTTCAGAAGGAGACTAAAACAGTGAATTCCAATCCTTCCAGTCTAGAGTCAGAACTTCTATTAGTTTATATGTTGACTTAGCACTCAATGGGATTAACATCATTCACCTAACAACAGTCAATTCCAGTTGTAACTCAGTCAACCTTTTTTTCCCTCTGAAACAAACCAAAGAGCACCTAAAAAAATCACAGAGGAGTATGTCAACACCTGCCTGCTGCTGAACAGAGGCCTTCCTTGGAAAGAAAATGTGTGATTTTCTGTGTGCACACAGGCATTTAAGACCGGCTCCCCCTAAAGAAGGGAACAAATGCCCACTGTTCTCACAGTCGGGACTATGTAAGGACAGGTGGCCCCATGCTGACTTTTTTTTTTTCCCCCCAGTGTTTTTTCCAATTGCTTTCGTCTGCAGCACGAACTGCGACTCCAGACTGCCTTGGGAGCAACTCTTCCCAGCTCTGCGTCGGAAGGGGAAGGGTGAGGGTTGTTTGCAAGGAGAGGTCAGGCAGGAGTCAGCCTTTACAATCCCATTAACGCTGGGACAGGGTCAAACCGAGTGCACGTTCCAACAAAAAGCACCAAGTGGCCACAAGCTGCCACCCTGGAAGGTGCCTGGAAGCATCTGTGGGGGAAAAAGGACAGATTTTAATGGTGAATGTCTTGCCACACCATGTGTGAGAAGCGGCCGCTGCTCCAGGGATCCAAAGCACACAAAGAAATATCCTGCAGTAAAATTCTCTGGCTGCAGAGCAGGAAGAAGTGGCGTATCTGGGGGTGGGGAGAGGGGTTAGAAAAGTTCTGTATTTGAGGTAAGGCTTTGGAGACATCCACCAATAGAAATATAATACTCCACCCTGCAAAAATAACTAGTGTGCTGCTGCCGCCTCCGTTTGCTTGGCATGGCATCCCTATAATCCAGATTCCTATAAAAATGTCCACAGAGATCTCAGGAAATTGCGGGGAGGGTAAATATGCAGGTGCAGAAAGCCTTTCTGTCCTGCAAACGCAGCAGACAAGATAAAGGGATAAAAGTCAGTAAATAACATTTCAAAGGAGAAAAAGAAATTACTTTGATGGTGCGACAGGACATTTCAGCATCACTGAAGGTTAGCTGTGTGCACATTTTTCTTCCAAAATGCTGCATTATTATTTTTACTTATTGCATAATTAAACTCTCCAGGTGAGGAACCTGTGGCAGGTTAAGTGTTCATCAAAGAGAGTTAAACATTCACTACAACTCAGTTATGTCTGCACTGAACAGTAACTGTTCTTGGAAAGGTAAAAAAATCCAGAAGTTAGATTACAAGGTAATGTTATGAGAAAAGGACATGTGGAATTAAAAAGTGGCTCCAGTACAGTATTATTTCACCTTACTGGGCAAAACTGCCCACAAATTGCCTCTTCATCCTACAATTACCTGAAAAGTCTGCTACTTCTTAACTTACAAAATAGAAAAACCTGACAATATAAATGTATGCAAAAGAATAATTAAAGAGCTACAAACCGGGTGGCAGTCCAAGTGGATTTTTCTGTAGAGTTTGCCTTTCTGTTTCTGAGATTAATTCTGTAGCAGAGCAGCCTAACCTTGTAATGCTGGGTGGTTTTAACTTCCAGAGGAGGGGGCTGGCCACTGCATCCCCCCAGGGACAGCACTGACTCCTACACTAGACCCTGCACAGCTTATAAAAGCATTAGTTATGCTGCATTACCAGTTTAAAGAATTGCCAGCTTTAATTCAGAACACCTTCAGTTTTGCTCTAAGCTAAATCATGATGAGCAATTCACCAGCACTTCACTTATTTTGGGGAATATATAAAAAAATCCCCTACAAGCTCTATAAAAATAAAAAATATAGATTTATCAATTAGATGCTATACTCAAAACATCACTGAAAAGAAAAACTAGCAAAGGGTTTAAATTTGTTAAGCTGGAAGAAGGTTTGCAAAAAAACCAGCCATGAAAACCTAAGGGTGAATAATGTTCCCAATGCTGTCATTATAAACTGCCCTCCAGAAAGGGCTAAAATATGCTCCAGATCATCCATGTGCATAATAGGATGCAGCTCTTGACTGAAAAAATAACTTCTCCCGTGAGGCTACTGGAGAAGTATTGGAGTTAAAATAGCCTGCCTTAAATTTGTGTATAAACTGAACACCAGCAACTGCTCCAGACAAACTCCCCTACAATCCTTTCTCTGCCTCCAGAAAAAGAGAACTGCTACCATTTTCAAACCATATAAAAGATGTCAAAAGGTGCCTTTCTTGTAAGAATTTTAGTTGAAGAAATAAAGAGCACTGCTTCAAAGAAAGCTTTGATATTGAAATGCTTAACTGGTAGCCTATCTTTTCATGTGCTTTTCAAAATGTTATTTTTTAATGGTGGCTGTTGCTATGCAACAGGGCAGAATCTCTAAAATCTATTCATGAGTTGTACAAATGGCAGTTTTCAGGACATATTTAACTCTCTCAGTCTATTAAGTCAAAGGAGGAGGATGGGAATCAGAGGACTGTAAGCTCCCAGAGCACAACCCCCCCCTCGGGGTACAGCGTGGCTTAAAAAGGGTCTTTCACTGATTATACAATTTTTTTCAATACACTGTTAAGATAAAGTAGCTACCTTGCTTTCAAAAAAATGTGAAAAACTGCACAGCTCTGGTTAAATGAAATGATATCTAAATGTAGAAACAAAAGTTATACACATGTTCATTACTTTTACCCAGAAATGATCAAAGCAATTCAAATTCAGATTCTGCCACAATGGCAGTTACTTAAACAAGAGGGGCTGCTCAGGCAGTCACAAATCCAGCTTTGGCATACTCATAACTTACAGCTGCCTGGAAGTTACCATCCTTTGGATGTGACTCCATGTTTTTCAGGCCACTGCAAAGCAAAATGAAGTTAACTCACTTCAATGTGAACATAAAATTAATTAGGATATCACAGAACATGAGACAAACCTGACTTTCCAATAAAATAAACTATTTAAAGTAACCTGGTCAGGAACTGAGGTTTAGTGGAGGGGCAGAAATAGAATATTGAGGCACAATAATTCTCAGCATGTTCAAAGGCAGTCACAAGCACAGATCTTTGCCTGAAGGGTTCCCTTCCTGCCAGCAGCTTCAGAGCATTGGGGATCTGGAAACTGCTCCAAGAAAGTGTGTGAAATTTAGCCCTAAAAAAACAGGCCTATTTTTGGTTGACTCACATTCACTTTTTGCTTCCACTGAAATATAAGTGACAAACCCAAGAGAAGTAATGGCCTGAAGGACAGCAATCCCCACGTGCAGCTGTGGGAGATGTGGGATGGACTGTCAGTGTTGGAATTGCACTTAGAAACCTGGATCCTGAAACAAATAACATCACTTGGCCTAAATCTGAAACTCAAATGCAAACCAAAAGTATTTTAACTGTTTTTACTGATTCCAGTGGCTAAAGAAACCATTCTAACTTCATCACAAATATATCAACTCCCTCTGAGATGGATCTTTTTTCATTCTATAACCAGCATTCTGATTATTCAGTGCATTTACCATTTCAACGGCAACCTGAATATGTGTACTTTATAATTTTATGTAATTTATTTTAAAAATATAATTTATTTTCAGTGGTTAAGAGTTGTCCCTTTCAAGTCAGTGAGGAAGAGAAACTAAAATCCCTTTATAGATGTAAGATGCTCTTCTAAATTTCTGGTTTTGCACAAATGTGCTGGACTAAGATGAGACAGTGTCAGTGGTCAAAGGCATCAGGAAAGCTCAGTGAGAGCTGTAAACAAGTGCAGTGATGTCAGGAGGAGCTGGCTGACCCTCTGCTGAACTCTGGCTCTGAAGGACATGCAAAGTGCCAGATCTCTTTCCCACACATGTGTGTGCACACACATCCCCCTCCTTTCATCAGAAAAGGTGTCACAGAACAATCTGCCACAGTTACACATCATCATCCAGGGAAATAGACCCTGGAACCCCTTTTGATGGCTAAAGACTTTGCTTTTGAAGAGACAAACCTAATCCATAAGCACATCAAATATAAACACAGCACGGCCAGTGGTCTCTAAGGGGCCTGGATTACAATCCAGCAACAAGCAGCAGAAATCTACAGCATTGCACAACCAGCACATCTCAGACTCAAAATCAAACAGCGAGGCAAGACTCCTGCATTTCCCAAGGGCCTTGGAAATATTCTGACATAATTCCTGACAGCTCACTGTGGCCAGAGCCAGCCCTGACCTGTTACCATTTGGGAAAGAAGCACTTGTACCAGCTGGATGTCTTTAATATCCCACTTGGAAGCATGACCTTGTCTCCTTCAGGCTGAGTTTGTCCTCATAGGGAAGGTTTTTTAGGAGCTGGGTAGAAGGAATTAGAGGTTGTAGTCAACATCAAACCAAGCTGCTGAAAGGGGATGTCAGGATTTTCCACTCCCTCTCTCCACCAAGCTTCGCCCAGGGAAGTGCTGATCAGAGACAAGCTGTCTGTGTTTACTGCCAGCAAGGAGACTGAAATGACAGATCGAAGACAAACACTAATTTAATGTTCATGTAGAAAATATCTGACTGCCCATTGTTATTGCTGATCCATTCTGTTGAAGAGCATGGGAAGACAAACTGCTCAGTGTCTTTACAGCAACACTCTTCACTCCCATAATTTAGGCCTGGTATATTTGAGTTTTTTCTTGAGGTCCAGTAAAAAGATTACCTAAGAATTTATGCTTTCAGGTAAAATGTTGCAAGTTTGTCAGCTCTTCAGACACGAAGAAGATCTTGGGTGTACCTGGTAACTCAAAGGGCAAATAACAACCCCTAGTTATAAGCACATAAAAGATCATGGCTGTTTTGAGTGGTGACTCTTGTCTTCTAAATGTAGGCCTGGCCATAAAGGAGATATTTGCTCCTTAGTGAAGCTTCTAAGAAACACTGAAGTAAGATCTTTAGTGCCTGAAGTCTGACTTTCTGATACAGGCCAGCACCCACAGAAATTTCAACAGCAGGATTCTAGTCCAGGACTTACTGGGAAAGAGGACCTACCAAAAAGACAGAGAGTACCCATGGATACACCTGTGCTGCCAAAGAGAAGGGAAGATGACTGAATGAGAAGTCAAGTTTGAACTCCATTTGCACCTGTTTTAAATGGCTTTTTCACTGAGATAAGGGAAGAAATATATTATTAGCCAGGTCACACCAAGTGCCACCCCACCTTTATACAGACTTCTAATCTGTAGCTAAAACTGTGTCTTCAGTTACTACATGGTAATCACAGAGTCTTTCCAGGAATCATTTTTACACCACCTCTAAATATGTATAATTTTATGCAGGTTAAGTGTACTCAGAGGCACAACTGTCACTGGTTACACACTGAGAGCCAGGTTTGCCTCTCAGGCACACACCTAAAGCACAACTGATTCAGCAGAGCTGCATTTTTCAAACATGATTTTATTGCTATAAATGGAGCACTGACACATTTGCTCAGGCAGTGTAAAACAACAGAAATCCCTATGTTAACCAAAACAAATAAGCTCTGCAGCACTGCAGTCAATAAACTGTAATTAAGAAGGTGGCAACATAAGGATGCCTGTCCACAAAATCCCATTGTAATTATTCATAGTTTATGGCTAAACTAATGGGATGAACAATTTAAATTAATTAAAAACTCTGCCAAGGTACCCATCTATTCCCAAGTCTATTAATTAGAATCAATTTAATCCCCACTGGGATAAAGGTCAAACAACATGTATTTGACCCTTTTCTCCTGGCGTCAGTGTTATCAGCCAATGGATCTGGCAGTGCCTGGGTCTGACTTGTTCAACTCTTCAGGATGTTGACAGGATGCTTTGAAGAACAGAGTCTGGGCCCAGCTAAAAAAATCTCTAATAATTTCTGCTTTATATTCCTGATAAGCACTGGTTTAAAAATGCCAGAGCTTGTTCTCTCTCAGTGGTCAGCTCTGAGGCTGTTGTTCTCTGTCTTGAAGAGTTTTTCTTTGCAGTCTCCCTTTCCTGCAGAAAACCTTGAAGCAGCAATTGTGTTAGATTTGTGTCTTCAGTTTGGGACAGGGATCAAAGTGAAAGTGAACACTAAACACTAACTAGCATTTGTTAGTGGATTTTAAAACAAATACTCAAACTTCTACTCAATACTTAAATATTCCATAATCATTAGCTTACATTTTCAAACTGCCCAGAAGGAAAGATACCAAATTTCTAGACCCTTATTCAGTTCCATGGGAAGGAAATCAAGAGAACTGTCACCTTTTTTCTTCTCCTTATCATTCCTGTAGAATTAATTGACTGTCTCTGTGAACTTCATCATTATCATCTATTTGTCCTATTTTTTTTTTAATTGCCTTAATACTTTCATTCCTCTCACATTACTGTCAGGCCAAGTTCCTGGTCTTTGCTCTGGCAGTTTGATATAAAACCAGACAGTTCTTGATATGCTGACTTTGAATGTTGCTGAGCTCTTTGAGAAATAGAATTCAGAGTCTATTCAGAGTTTTCTAAGTTCCTCTTTAGCAATTTTACTATCCATTGCATAGTATCACCTGAATAAAACAGGTTTCCACAGCAGCCTTAAAAACAATAAAATCTTTGATTCCTTTAAAATGTTTTAGTCAAATGCTTAGGACTGTATGAAGGGATTATGGTCACTCTTAAAGCAAATTGCTGTGCCTGGCTAATTAAATTAGACATTAGCTCAACAGCATGTTTGATTCTTTTATAATGCAGTAAAAACTACCTACAGTGCTTCAGATGGAAATAGTTCTACAAATCTGAGACTTTTTCCTAGCCTGTGCCAGAGCCATGACATAAATGCAACATAAATACACAGCAGCACTTTTACAAGTCACTGTAGGTGATGAAACTATGCAAATAAAATAAGGATGAATCACTTCAGATAAGTGGCATGAAACATCATAACCCAAAACCTTCCTGTCAGCCCAGAAGTTCAGAAAAATCCACCTTTTTCCTTCCTGTGGTACAAATAATTCTGAGAATCATGGAATCAGACTATGGCTGAGGCTCTGGACCTCTGGATCTCCTCTGGTCCAACCCCTGCTCAAGACCAAACACCTCATCTACTGCTTTGACCAGGTCAGCTCATTTTGAACTTCACTGCCTCCTCCTCCAGCTGCAGGATCTGAGGCTCTATTTTCACTTTCAAGGTATTCACTTTCACTGTACCCATAGTCCTATCACCTTTCATTGAGCATCAGATCTTCTACCGCAGACTTTACCTCCCAGCATTAATTTTTAAAACAACCTGTCTGTTTTCTACCACACTTCCTGCACCTCTTTAAACATCCTTCAAAACTGCTGCTTTTCAAACCCCACCTTAAAACTTTCATTGTTGTGATGCTTCCCCCAAAACTTTAAACTGGCTCAAGGAGTGGTGCTGCAATCTCTGGCTTTAATCAGCAGAGAGTTCTGTGTTGGTGCTCATTGTTGCTTTTTGGTTTTTTATCTCCACTGTCACATTTATTTATTTCATCCCTGCCAGCCCTGAGGCCAGCATCATCTTTTGCTGTTGTTCTTATGGAGCACATTTAGCATCTTTATGCTAAACAGTTTTTGGTGTGAAGTCAGTTTTTGAGGCACTGCAATGACATTAATATATAATCTCATCTTTAAAACTTTAAGATTTTTTACAGCATTGGCACAGTCCTTGTATTTGGTGGGAAGCCTCATTTAACTGCCTTGATGCCAGACCTTCAGCACATTAAAAAGTGCTGGATCTTGGTGTGCCAACACAGCATGGTCTCACTGGGACAATATTTTCTCATGACATCACCGCATCTTGATGGGAGATGACAAGACTGTAACTCTGCAAGTTCCAC
Source organism: Anthoscopus minutus (assembly GCA_013399455.1). Taxonomy (NCBI): domain Eukaryota; kingdom Metazoa; phylum Chordata; class Aves; order Passeriformes; family Paridae; genus Anthoscopus; species Anthoscopus minutus. The sequence goes on along the minus strand of VWYI01042541.1, from coordinate 112,974 downwards.
TTCTTGTTAACATGATTTATTCTCCTTACAACATACCCAACAACAAAAGACAGGTATGTTCCAAATTATAAGTTAAAACAGCTCCAGCCCAAGCTGCTTCACAGACACCAAAGATCTGAGAGCTGATAAATTCTGGCGGTGCCTGCCAGGCAGAGACACTTTTTCAGCACATTGCTCCAACTGCTGGCCTTGGCACCAGCACCCAGCACAGGCTTCATGCCATCCAGCCTGGGACTCCAAACAAGGGCTCTTCTGCCCATCCTTAAATCCCATCAACAAAGTAGGGAGCTGCCAACAGGAAGCCATTAAATAAAGCTGCCATCAGGATGTAATCCTGGGAGAAATGAAGCCTTTCTGGAGACCATAAAGCCACCCAATCAGGTCTGTGCTCTCACAGTTTACCAAAAGTTTCAAATTAATGTATTATTTTGCATGACATGGAAAAACATTCACTCCCCAGCCTTTCTCATGGACTTCTGGTTGCTGATAAGTTGTGACATGTTCTAATAGTTCACTGCAAGATTAAGTGCTTAAATGTAAGGAAGATTAAAGTAACCATCATTTAACATATCCCTGAAGCTGCTGCATGCCTGTGGTGGTTTCTTTCCAACCACACACACAACAGGAGAGATTAATCACTTACAACCTCATATTTGCAGTACAGGTAAATACTCTCATTACACTAAAATATCTACAGCATAGAAAATGTGCTCTTTTCTTATAGATTGCATTATCCTTTTCACACAATGTCAGATTGCCTTTTCCAAATGGTCACTTACTTTTTTGCATTTCAAAATGACTGCACAGAAATCCATTATGCACATAAGCTGTATGTCATTGTGGTACTACCACAGGGCAGGAGAAGCATTCAGAATGGGGACAGATGCTCACCTGGCAACAGTTTCTTAGCACTGAAATCTAAATATATATATATGCATAAATATTACACCGAGTCTTTTAAAACCAGGCCACCTTAAATGCAGTGCACCACACTGGCATATTGCACTAGGCAATGTACACCAGAACTGTGTCCATTTCGTTTATAAACCTAATTTTAAAGGCTTTCTGATTTCATTATGTTAGGTCATGATGCCTTTTAAAAACAAGTACATGGTGATTAACCAGATTCTGAGGAAAATCAGGTCCTCTCAGCTCTGAAAGCATGTCATTTTAAACCAGCTCTTTTCCTTCTATCAGGACTAATGTTCTCTGGGGTGGCCAGATCAGGTCTAGTCATGTTCTGAGCTGGGAAGGAATGAATGTGTCAGAAATCAGTTATTACTTGCAGAACAAAAGTGTCTCCTTGACAACTGGCCCAGCACAGTGGGTTTTTAAGCTGACAGAAGGAGAAGGGCTTGCTGGGGTTCCTGCAGGGATCTCATGCCTTCCCACCCCTTCCCCAGTCCCCCAGCACATGGTCAGGAGTTACACACCTTTGTACATTACAAAAAAGAAAGGTTTCCAGGTTTGGAATGCTACAGCCCATCTGGATGAAGTCTGGGGCATATTCCCATTCCCATGCACCAGGAATTTGATGCCAGGCAAGAGATACTCTGCAATGCAGTTGAGCAAGACTCTTCTAGAGGCTCTGAAAGTGCAAGAGATCAATGTCTGAGAGTGACCAATATTTTAAGACATTTTGGAATGTGAATCCATGGGAGACACTCATAGCTTTTGTCCTGCACCTCAAAGAAAGGTCACAGCTCTGAAACAGCAGCAGTGGCTGTCTTTTGCTCTCTCTTCAGGGGATTGGCATTAATTTAATATCCAGCTCTAGTCACAGTGCAGTTAATCCTTGATCATACAGCATTGGTATGTGCTATAAAGAAGCTTTTAGAAGGTACATACGAATTCATCTAAATCAGGACAATAATATATGGGCCATTCACTTAAGAGTTGGACTCGATGATCCTGGTGGGGTCCCTTCCAACTCAGAGTATTCTGTGAAATCTGTGAAATCATGTCAGTGTGATTCATAAAGACCAAAGTGAAATATTCATAGACCTACAGATGCAATTTGTGTGGGAGGAATGTGCCATTGATAAACTCATCTCAAAACTTGCCAAATTTTCCATTACTGGAAATAGAAAGCTAAATTCTAAGACCCAGTACCACTTTTTTTACATAACCTCTCTCCAACACTCAGCCAAAGCACAAAATAGCCTCAAATCTCACTCAGCTAAAGCCCTCCAATTATACAAGGCTTTCAAGCACTCTAATTCCCCTGAGGTTTTCAGTTCTGCTGGAGAAAGTGAAACACTGAGGGAAACTCCAGGTCCCAGCAGCAGTGTGGGCTTGCACAGCTCTCATCCATCCCTTCCTTGGCGCTGCCTCCTTACTCTACTTCTTCCCATCCCAACTGCCACTGAACTGAAAGGGGACAGCACAACCAAACAAGAAATCTTCCAACATGCAGACACTGAGGCCTGACTTTGAATATAATGCTGTGAAAATACCAATGGAAAGAATAGTTACCAGTAGTATAGAACACTTCCAGAAAGGCCGAAGAAACTCTTCCAAGGTCACTGTCAGATGAACAAGAATACTGAATTACATATTAGAGCTGGGGAATCTCTTCCTGTCCTATCATTAGCATCTTTTTCAGTTACTTTTATTAGGTTTTGTTGACATTTAATAATGCAGAATGCCTAAGAACCAAGGATCCTGTTCAATCACACCTCAAATTAGATTATCTGTGAACAAAGTAAATTAGAATGACAAGGAAACTTTTTAGAGATCAAGGTTTTCTAAAAGAGCAAGACATACAAAAGACATAGGAATCAAAACTTCTTCACTAGAGACCATCAAAACCAGGGCTGACAACCTCCTGGCAAAGGCACTACAATGAAACTTCTGTAGGAAAAGCAAATGGCTTTGAGGAAACCAGGCACAGTTTCCCACTCTTCTGAGCAGTGAATGAACCCATTCAGCCCCTGCACCCCCTGACTGCTCACATCTGCAGAGGGCTGTTCTCCAACACATGAAATACTGTTCAAAGGGGCCAGTCTTCCCAATATTAACTGGATTATACAGTACAGTCTTTGCAAAACACTGTTAGGCTTTGGAAATGGATTTTTATTTCATAGGCATTAAATCATAAACTCATAAAAGTCTCTCCTTCTCCCATTTCATTAACACAGGCATTCTCTGCCATTTTGGCTCACCAGAGTATCAACAGCTATGAGCCTTGACAGAGCTACCAGTGTGTGAGACTGAGGCAGAGGTGATGCTTCATTGACCAAACACTTTTAAGGTACAGTCAAATTCTCAAGAGTTAAAGCCAGCAACAGTGAGGATTTTGCATTCTGCAAGCAGCCAGGAAGGGACTGAAAGCAGAAAGAGAATTTCTCCAGCAATTCAGCCACAGCAAAGCAGCTTCTCAGCCAGCACTTACGAATCTGGACACATCCCTGGGAAGTTGGATTATAACACTTGAGCACTTCCGGAGAAAAGTCAATGCTGTTCATCCCTCATAATAACACTAACATGTCCTGGATCATCTGTAACCACTTCATCCCTGCATACAGCTCATTTACATGCTCTTGGCTTTCTCCAGAAGTGCTCCAGGAAGCACTGCAATACACAGTGCCTCCCAGGACCAAGCAGTTCTTGACAACTACTTGAAATTACAAATGTAGTATGAATCCTTTGACCTCTCAGGGTACACCTGAACAGGAATGATCTGATGATTAAAGTCTCTCATTGCCTAAAAATTGCTGTCAGTCTTCATTGAAAAAACCAGAACATACGCTTCTGAAACTGCAAAGGGCACTGCTTTGTGCCCTTATTGGCCATTCCTTCAGAGAGGCCAATGAACAACTGTGAGAAAAGAACTTGAGAAGGAAATGTCTCCTAGACATTTATCTATCTAAGTCACATTTGAGGCACAATGGCAGAGCAATGGGAGTAAAGAATGGGAATCAGGATAGATTTACAAGATCATGCCCAAGAGACTTCCATTCCATTAGATTGAGAATTTTAGTCTCCATGCTCATCAATCAAGCACATGACACTGTATTCCCATTTGCATAAACCCTTTTGGGATTTACTTTTTGTCATCTTCATAGCTTTAAATGCAAGATCAAATTTTACAGTAGAGGAGTTGCAGATGTGATAATTCATAATCTTGTGAAATACATTTGCCACCTTGCGTGAAAAAGGCTCCAATACATCTCACTTGTGAGCAACAAAACCAGCCTCTGAAACTGAGTTTAAGGTGAAATCCCATCCAGTCTAATTACCAGAGAAGTCTCATATCCTCACAGTCCCAACTAACTTATCTTTCTGAAGATTCTAATCTCAAAAATATGGTTATATATCGCCGCCTACCTCCAAAACCCCGCCACTATGTCTGTGTGCGCAGGCGCCGGGAGCTCTTGGTCAGGACACACTGCACACCCTCCACCAGAACCTGAACCCGTGGCACTGCTGCCAGCCACCTCCATGGCATGCTGGGCTTGGCCCCAGAATTCCATGCCTTCACTGGAAGTCTTGTTCTAAAAGTATGGTGACTATGCCATCTGATAATCAGAATCTGTTCTAAGTTATTTAACATGAGCAATAATTAAAGCTTTGCGTGTTATTGTAGGAGAGTTTGCAGTGTAAAAAGAGAAAAACAGTCAATTTTCACAAGCCTTAACAGAAGATGACTTGCTAGACACTTGCAAGCCTTTTTAATTTCTTTTTGATTGTCAAAGGCAAAACATAAAATTGAAGAGGAGTGCCAAGCAGAAAGTTGTGTATGTTACATGGTGATTGCATAAAATCCACAAATTTAGGGTTGAGCACAGAAGCAGGAAAGAAATGAAATCTCAGAGCAAAGGGAATGGAAACTACCACATGTGGGTAAAATTTGCATTAAAACTGCTAAGGAGAATAAGCCAACTTTGGTGTTCTCACCACAGGTTGACAGGCAGTGCTAGAAACAGGGGGATCAGAACTTGCTGAGTTCCATAGATGACTGACTGGACACCATGATATAACTGAAAAGAAAATCTAATTCAAATTGAGTCAATGCAAAGATGTAAACACCTTGATGACACACACGAAAACATCCCAAAAGCCAAAACACCCCAAAGTTCTAACCAGTAACCAGCAACACAGTCAGAACATCATATGAAACGAGTACAAAAATTCCCAATAATTATTCTCATATATTCTTTCTTTGTAAAAAACGTAGAGATTTTTTAGCTAGGACATACAGATAGAATACAGTCTGTGTCTGTTTACAGTAATTCCACCCTCAGCTCTCTCTCAAACAGCCCTGTCTTGTTTTGGCCCCGTCCCCTGGTTCCTCAGGGCCATTGTTCAGCTCCCAGCTCAACTGCAGCAAAACAGCTCTTAAATGTGCTGTAGAAATGGTACCACTTTAATGCCAGAGCTCAGCATAGCAACCAGCCACTCTAAATAAATAAATAATGAAGCTTGGTATTCCAACAGATAATATAAATACACTTTCAGCAAATTTCTTGGGTCCAAAGGTCAGTCAACTTGTTTGCTCTGACTCCCAGAATGTGTAAATCTCAACATGATGTTTAAACACAAACACAGACAAACATCAAAGTTCAATGCTGACATATTTTACACCTCGGAGTTACGTGCCAGAATAGCTCTGTACCACACAGAGAAAACTGTAATGCATGTGTAAGGAAGTGACAAAACACTATCCTGAACTAAATCCAATTTTTTTTTCTTTAAATAGCCTCTCATTCTGTATTTTTCCTCTTGTTTCTTCTCTATTTACTCTCATTCATCCTCTCACACAGAGAAGTATTTGTGCAGCTGTCTAATTTCACCAGTCATCCCCTTAATTACCAATAATAAAAGGGGAGATGAAATTTTCCATCCTAAGACTCATTTCAGGGACGTGTGTTTCTGTATCCCTGGCTGATTCCCACATAGGGACATACCTTTACTTAAAAAACTACAATGTTTCAAGGTAAACCACCAAGTTCCTGAGTAAGAGAATGGACCCATCAGCTACACTGGCACTTCTGGGCTGCTGTGCAGACTGGCCACTCTCAGCCTCTCTCCTAAAGGAAATGTGCAAATAATCCTATAGCTTCCACTCAAGCTGTGCTCTTCTTGCCAGGTTCTCATTCATCTTCCCTGTGAACAGCTCTGGGCTGTCCAGAAGTGAAATAATAGGGACTTCAGGAAGTACAAGAAATTGATTTCACGAATGGAAACCCACCAGGGTGGAAGGGAACACTTCTACCCTCTGTCCTAGAGCCACCTGCCCGTCTTCTCTGGGGTGAAACACCTGGATATGGTCCTGATAGATGAGGGCTCACTGTGCATGATCCCCACACCCAGCAGTGCAGGAAGCAGCCCAGGAACAGCAATGGAAGTGAGCACTGGCTCCATGCATAGGAATTGCTCAGCTTCCTTCCCCTGCCACAGGAAACCTGGGCTGAGGTAAAACCCTCTCCTTTGTCAGCAGAGAGGGATTCATGAGAAGGACCTTTCTCACCGTCGCATTTTCACAGATGGGATGGGGAAAGGCAGGATGCAGGGAAGGAGGAGTGGGCAACTTCTGAAATGTAATTGATGTAAGGACTCAGTTCTGCAAAATGAGAGCCTCTCTTACCTTTTCCAAATGATCCCACCAATCCCACTTGGAGGTGGGAGAACGGGGCTCGCTGGCAGAGCAGCAGGTGGGTGCTCCCCCTCCCCTCCCTGCTCACCTTCCTGGCTCCTCTCTTGGCGAACTCGCGGGCCAGGTGCCGGCCGATGCCTCGGCCCCCGCCGGTGACCAGCACGTTCTCCCGGGACAGGTCTCGCAGCTTGGGCGGCAGCACCAGGCACACGGCAGCTTTCACCACCAGATACACCATCTGCACCGGGAACAGCAGCAGGGCGCCCAGCCACTTCCAGATCATCCTCTTCTCCCAGGCAAAGTTCTCTTCCAAACCGCCACAAAACCAAGGTGACAGGGAAAGAAAAGCAATACCCTTCATGCACCCCCAGATGGGTGACAAGTCTTCAACCCCCTTCCAAAACTTGGGGACAAGAGGTTCTTGGACTCTCCCCTTAAAAAAGAAATAGGGATAGGAGTAAAGTAGTGCAGAAGACCAAGTCACTCCCCTGTTTCTTGATCGGTGTCCTCTGGGATTGTCGCACGCAGGCAAATCAGCTTCCTTGATTTTTAACTGGAAAGCTTTTTTTTTCAATTAAAAGAGAGGAAAAAAAAGTAGAATTAAAAGTAACCATACATCCCTCTGCTGCAAAGACCCACATAAAAATCCAGGATCCAAACGAAAGGTTTTTATATTTAGAAAAATAAAATAAAGCAGCCTATGTCTCCAAATTTCAGCCTGCAGTGCCTTCCAGGCAGCTCATTTCTATTCTTAGACTCAGGAAATTGCTTAAATAAGACAGAATTGCCAGGACCTTCTTTTTAAGAAAAGCTCTATTCAGGGTGAGCTTGTTGTTTTTGTTTTAGCATCTATAAATATCTATAGGCGTTCTGTCCTGAGCCGGTTGCAAAGGTTGAGCTGGTCACTGCCTCTCTCTGCCCCCTCTCCCGGTTTTTTCACTTGGAGTGTCTGATCACAGAGCAGGAATTACGCCGTGCACTGCTCCGGCTCTTACTCATTCCTGCCTATTGCCGTCTCTGCCGCTCAGGGCCGCGGCGCTGGGGAGGTTTTATACCCCATTAATCCTGATTGACAGTTAAAGTGTCGGGGCGATTTCACTACTGTTCCTGGGAGTGGCTACTGCTCTGCCCTCCCCCGCCGGCCGAGCCGCGCTGCGAGCGCGCTGCGGCTCTGCGGGCGCTGCCAGCGGGGCCAGCAGGGCCACCTGCGGCCACCCTGGGCCACCTGCGGCCACCCCTGGTCACCCTGGGCCACCCTGGGCCACCTGCGGCCACCCCTGGTCACCCTGGGCCACCTGCGGCCACCCTGGGCCACCTGCGGCCACCCCTGGTCACCCTGGGCCACCTGCGGCCACACCTGGTCACCCTGGGCCACCTGCGGCCACCCTGAGCCACCCTGGGCCACCTGCGGCCACCCCTGGTCACCCTGGGCCACCTGCAGCCACCCTGGGCCACCTGCGGCCACCCCTGGTCACCCTGGGCCACCTGCGGCCACCCTGAGCCACCCTGGGCCACCTCGGCCCACCTGTGGCCACCCTGGCCCACCTCGGGCCACCTGTGCCTACCCTGGGCCACCTGCGGGCACCCTGGGCCAGCTGCAGCCACCTCAGGCCACCTGCGGGCACCCCGGGCTTGCTGTGGGCATGCTGGACTCCTGCCCNTCCATGCTGCCCTGGGCTCTGTTATGCTGCCTTGGCTCACTGCATGCCATGCTGGGCTTGTGCCACGCTGGGCTCTCTGCTGGAACCGAAGTGCTCTGCCACCAAGCCAGGCAGCCCCTGCCTCCTCTCTCACCCACAGGCTGTGAAAGGAGCCCCGGTCTGACCCGAGCCAAGGGAAAAGCAGGTCCAGGAAGAATCAGGGCTGAGGCTGAGCTCAAGGGAGCCATTGCTGCCACACAGAGCTTTGGCAGAGAGCTGCTTGCCCAAGATCAGCCGGTGTGTGGAGGGCAAAGCTGCCTGCAGCCCCAGATTGCCAGCTGAACCCAGCCTAGGTGATAATCAGCAATATCTAGTACCACTGGACCAGTGTTTTTCTGGATAACATAACACCTCATGGATTTTCCATGCTGGAAGATGCTTGCATTGCTGAAAACTGGGGATTCAGCAGTGGGCAGTGAAAAAGGCAGGCTCTGAATGACAGAGGAAGACTCACCCTTCAAAAAAGAATGGTTTGTTACAAGACTTTTTTGTCCAGTGAGAAGGTCTCCACAGCACTTCAAACTCTGTTGTAATGGGGAAGAGGGCAAAATGTATTACAGCAGGTCCCCCGGGTCCCTGCACTGTTAAGTATTAGACAGGTAAATTACGATTTCAGTTGTACAGACCAAGCTTTTCTGAGGAGGCTCTAACTGCACATTCATGTCCAGCCAGGAGCTGTGGCAGCAATCAGAAATAACCTAAAATGCAAAGCTTCGAGGATATCAAAAGATCTCAAGGATATCAAACCTCACAGTGTTGTCTTCGCAGCTGGGCTGGGAAGAAATTCAGGTTTATATCTGCAGGTATCACTAGGATTCATCAAAATGAATCCAGTCCACACGTTCACTCAGGTCTGGAGCCAGATGCACTATCCTGGGAAGCCATCTAGAGGTAAACACTGGAATTAAGGGAAAAATGCACTTAAACTTCTTCACACCTGTAGTTATTGAAACACCATCTCAATGGATGTTTGAATCTAAGCATCTGTGAGAGAGAGAGGTGAGTTTGGACACTGAATCCCTTTAAAAATGAACATATTTCTCTTCTTTGGAATCAAACAGGTATTTTTGAAAGAAGGCATTCAAAGTGGCCATGAGGGAACAGAGTGTTGAAGGATTTTTTTGTTGGCAAAAAGAAGGACAGCCAAGTTTATGGCGCCCCCCACATTCAACAGCTATATCAGACATAGATTTTTAAATAAAAAATATGAAAAATACCTAAAGTCTTGAGTTTCAGCTCTGTTAAATGTTCGACAAAAGTTTTAAGGGAAAGAAAAAAGGAAATCTAATTGAGAAACTTGCACAATTTTTACCTTTAACTGCCAGGTTACCTCATATGAAATAAGCCATATGACTGTCACTGCATAATCACAAAGTGTCAGGAGAGAGGGTTTTGAAGAGAAGATGAAGCATCCTAACTGGAAACTGTCTGTCCATACTGTCAGGACCAGTGAGTGCTCCCTAACTCAGCTGTGTCTGAAACAACCAGAGAATTTCCATGGCCTGTTGGCAGCATTTAGCACCTTGGTGTGTTTTTACAGTAAAACCTCTAGAAATGCAGCTTGGGGAGGCACCTGGCATTACAATTTTCCTCTCAGTCCAACAGCTCTGGAGGGGAGAGAGAAATTACCCAGAGAACCCAGTGTCTGGCTTAAACAGGAATGACTCAGTGTCTGGACTGGGAACAAATATAACAACTTTCCGGTATGGAAATAAGGAGCAGTGTTGAAAATGAAAGGATATGAACTCCATCGAAGTATATTTGGTTTTTTGATTCCTGAGTTCAGTCTCTTTATGCTTAAAGCACCTCAGACACATTGAAAATAGAAAACCTGTCAATATTGCACAGTTAACTTATTTAGATTTAAAAGAAAGCTCATTATTAATGTAAAACATTTGCAGGTCTTCCCCCTGAAGCCAGGAGGAATGGAATAATCTTGTGAGCATTTATTTCATGTATCTATTTCCATTTCCAGCTTGAATAATAATCTAAATATGTGCTTAAAGTGATTTTTTTTATTCATTATGACTTTGACCTATGTACAAAGTTGCTACCAAATTTGGATTAGGAGTTAAAAGGCAGTTCTAGATATACAACTTTTCCTAACCTGCTCTTCAAATTTCACTAAAGTATGAACTATTTTACTTCTTTACTGCTTTAGATTCACCTTGAAGCAGTGGAAACTAGTAGATGTTACATTGTACAAACCTACAAAAACAAGAAGCAAAAGCAGATTTAGGGCATCTTGCATGTAGTAAATAAAAACTATATGCAAAGTATTTTTAAATCCACATAATTCAAACAAAAAGTCAAATAGCTTTAAATACTATACATACTATATGTGAGAGCATTAGAACTTTAGAGGTATTGTCCCTTTTAATTGCAGTTCTACTCTGAAAAGGAAAAAAAATATAGAATATTCTGGAATTTCATCTGATTGTTGTACAGCAACCAGTGCACTCTTTCTTGGCAAGAGGTCTTTTTCCAAACCATCACCTTTACAAAACCAACATGAACTTTAATTCACAAAGTCCATCTCTGTTAGTGAGACCCTCTAAACTACACTTCCATACAGGGCTGATTATCCAAAGTGTTTTCACTACTGCAGCTACAAACAGACACTCAGCACATACCTCTGTGGGGGTGACAAGGATCTGTCACAGCACAGCAATTCTCTCTGATTATCAGTCTGAAGTTGTCCCATAGTGAATCCCATCCATATTTCCACTCAGAAGTCCTAAACCTGTGCCCTGAAACATTCCATAAGCAGGCCTGTTAGTTCTGTGAAATTGCATCATCTTCAGAATTAATTTTGCATTTTTGGCAGTCGTTTTCCTACACAGATACTCACAACAAAGTATAAACTGCAAAAACAACCAACACAACAACTCTTTAAAAGCCATTTTCATGGCACTTGGTGACTCATTCCTGCACTGTCATCACCTCCTTTGGTGCAAGCATTTGGATACTGTATGCTCTGATCACACCTGAATTACAGCCATGGATAACAGAGAGTCGTCTTGGAAAACACAGAAAAATGTGGAGTTGTAAAGATACCAAAATCTTTTCTTTAGAAAGAATCAACACAGAGGGGTAGGGGCAAAATTCTCCAAATCAAGGAGAAGTTTCCCTGTGCTAGCATTGCACCATTGGTGAGCCCAGAGCCCCTTGCTGCCCACTCAGGCTGGCAAAAACCTGACAGGTCTATATGGATCTTCAGAAGCAAAATTCCATGTGACTGAGTTCAGAATACCTGTTCTAACTGTTCTGGCCGGCTGTCTGCCTCAGCAGGTGAGCAGGGGAAAAGAGCAGCCCCAAGCAGAAAGCCTTGGAATTATCCTTCAGACCTATTTCAAGAGCAGAACCACTACAATTCCTGACCATGCAGACTGGAGTCCAGCACAGCCACTCTTACATGGACTCTTAGACACTCATTGGCACACTTGCTAAACATCCCAGAGAGATTTTCAGGCCCATAAAGCAGATGAAAAATAAAGCTCATTTTCAGTTTTGCACCACACAAAAGAATGGTGTTTCCTGGAAGTGACTGTGCTACCTAAGGGCTTGAATCATGCCAAGTGCAGTTGTCACAGCCGGATGTTTGCTGGCTTCCAGCACCTGTCAGCCCTGCCTGAAGGAGAAGGGCAGGAGGAATTTGCTATGCAAATGACTTCTCTGTGGAAGCAGTCTGGAGGATATAAATACTGACAGAATCATATCAAACAGTGTCTAATTATTCCCACCGAGGACAATGGAATCCTATTACATTCTGGTTTTAATAGCAGGAATTTTAGTTGCTTTTGTACTGCTGGTTTTAATGGCAGCTGATCATAATTTCTTCAAGGGAGAGATTCCTCCTGATGCTGACCAGCCAGCAAAGCTCCGCTTCTATCACTGTTTGTACACTCTGATGGAGATTCTGGTGAGTTTATCATGGCTCTGGGATACTGGGACTTTCAGACAGGAAGGACTTGAGCATGAAGATATGCATCTAACTACATTAATGGGAAGCTCACAGTAATGCAGATTTAAAGGCCAAAGGTTGATTTGGTTTCTGTTACCATATATAAAGCAGCCAGGATGAGGTGACTTCTTTTAATACTGAGATAGCCATTCTTGTTCTGCAATTGTATATTTATATAATGAAATTACTGGTCCTGTGGATGACAGGAGGGCTGTGGATATAATTTACATGAATAGTAGTAACCCAAATTTCTATGTCCAAATGCAGTCTGATATAGGTAAGGCAATTTCCTAAATTCTGAGCTATTTGCAGTAATTTTCTTACCCTTGTTTCTGTTCTTATTCTGCAGTGACTGAATTACAGAGTCCTAGTTAAATATCATAGAATCAGGTGGGTTGGAAGATACCTCCAGAAGTCATCTAAGTGAACCTCCTGCCAAAGCAAGTTTAGGCCTATTATCACTTATTATCTAAGTACCTGGAAGCCAGACTCACTGTGCTGTGGGCTTTGCCATCACAGAAAGAAACAGCTTTCACCCAAAAAGCTTTCAAAGCAAACAGGAGTATGTAGGAGCAGCCTAAGCCCTGTCATGTCTGGCACGTAACAGGTCAAAAGAAAGGCTGCAGGAAAATCAGAGTGGTTTCTTTGATGTTTGTATGAAGCTCACCTCAATTCTCTAATCCCCATTTATACAGAAAGAACACAGGAACCTGGCCCACATCCTGAAAGGTGATTTGGGCCATTACAAGCTATTAAAGACTTAGGTGGATTGCTTGAACTTACACAGCAGCACTCACCAAACCCAGTGACTGTCCCTGATTCTCCAGTGGTACTTTTCTGCCTCATTTGCCATGAAAGGAGATGCTGCTGGCCTTGCATATCTCACATTGCTTTTTGTGTTACATGTAAACTTAATAATATGACAATAATATTATAATAGGACAGTGTTATTCAATTCTCTAATTTCCCTACTTGGTGGGTGAAACAATTCTTTCAGGTGATACTTTTAAGCGTTTTTCACAGTTTTTAAGTGGCGTATGCTGTCTTCACTGATAATACATTCCCTAAAGTTCAGCATCCTTTTTCTGAATAGTTTTAAAGATGCATTTCACCACTTGCTATGCATTGAATCCACTCACCTATCTTTCTTTCAAAAGCCTTTAGGAATCTACTGATATTTTGGGTGCATTTCTGGTTTAGGTTTTTGCTCAGAGCAGCAGCCCTCACAGAAAGGACTTCACAGGTTTCTTATTAAGTGCATAATGCTTTGTGTATGACACATGTGCAATTAACTTATCCTGCTCTCCTGATGAATGCTGCTCTTCCTGTGCCATCAAGCTGTACCACCACAGGCCAGTGATGTGCCTGTACTGTATGCTCCTGTAAAAACCCTTTTTTCCACAATACAGGACAGTCTTCTCTTTACTTCCACCTTTCTTGCAATGCCTTAGAAAAGCTGCAGCACCAGGTAAGTATGTACCTTCAAGCAGGAGGTACACAACTGATGCTCCTGATGCATCTGTCCACATCCCTTTTGTTTTAAACTACTCAGATCTGTGTTCAGACTATCTGTGCATATTGCACTGTGATATGAAGCTTTGATGATAATTACTGTGGTTGGAAAAGCACACTTCAGAGTGACTGACAGAAAGAATGTCTGATGTAGTCCTAAAGTCCATGAAATGCAAATTGGCTATGTTTTGCTGCTTTTGGTATGTGATTTTGTAATTATTTTAAAGTAAAAATCTGATCCCCATATGAACTTCCACATAAAAAGCCAGTTTGTGCCAGAATTTAGGTGTTCCAGCAAATAGTTTTTCAAAGATGGCGTTTCACAAGAAAAACTGACTTGCTCTTTTTCATAAACACATGCACATTTTAAGACCTGGTTTATGTAATACATTTCACCTACTAACACTACCACATCTGTCTGGAAATAATCAAACCTTTTAGGTTTTGAATGTTTTGTTATAGGTTCTGAAGTATTTTCTAATTATTAAGAAGTTTTTCAACAGAGTACATACCAAATTCCCTCTTCTCCTTCATGACAGTGTTTTCCCTGAATTTGGAGATGCCTCTGTGATGTCAGGAACTCTTAAGACAAGGCAAGGAAAGAGGACATTTAGCCAGGATGCCCTGATACCAAGTTTATCATATATATTACTGTCATCTGAAAGCCCTAAAAACCTCAAGGATGTTAGAAAATTCAATGAGATTAAATGGCAATTCTGCTGACTTCAAACATTCCAAAACCATAACTCTGACAGAAGGGGACCGACTTAAGAGTCATGAGAGTTTTGAAAATTGCTGTTTGGAGAAGATTAGATTCACCCTGTGGTTTCCACCACCATTGCACTGGGTCTTACAGGAGTTTTCCCTTTGTTATGATACCTTAAAATGTGCTTTTTCAAATGCAAGGCAAGAACTGTGGCCATCCATTTGTCTCTTAAACTACCCTAAGCACTGTTGGCATTGGTGCCAGAGTGTTATGAAAAACTCCAGATCATTTCTGGATTCCCATCTTTGTTTCTAAATGATTTTCTCCCTCTTCCATGGCTCATGGTGACTGCTTTTATTACTCCTCACCCAACTTGTTTATTGCAAACTGGTGTAGATTATTAGGAAGAAAGAATCTGTGATACACAGGTTGAAAAAAACAATTGACAAAGCAGGTCTTCAGTTTGTAAGGAATTGATACAGAGATTTCTGTGGCTTAGAAAAGAACAACAATACAATTTGCAAATGGCTTGTGATGACTATCATCATTCCAGAAGAATGAATTGCAGTAGTCCAGAAGGGCATTTAAGTCACCATGTAATAGGAAGGGAAATGTTGTTCTAGCAGGAAATACATCCATTACAACATGTGTTCAAAGGAGGATTTCAGTGTGATCTTTAGACTATCTTAATTATCAGCAGTTGACTGGCCTTGGATAAGGCCATTGAACAATGGCTTCCCTATCTTCAGCATATTTGGTTTTTTGCTGATTAGATGTAAAAACTGACTGCAGAGTCATTTATGAATAGCTGTGAGATTTTGACAAAAGCAGTGGTTTAACCAGTGGAGGAGGAGATAAGATTCAGAACCATTTTCATCAGTTCCTCACTAGGGCCAGCAGCCCCTCAGTAATGATTATAGACACAACGATTTTCTTACAGCTTGCTCTCACTGACCCCATGGCAGGGAGCTGACCCAACACCACTGAGTCACCCAGTCTTCCCCACAGACTGGCCTGTGGTTTTGTCTCCCTGTAGGACAATCCTGTCATGAGAGACATTTTCAGCTCACCTAACCTTAAACATTTTAACTGAGGCATCTGAAGTGGAGTTAATCATGGAGATGAACAGACACCTCCAGAGTATGATTTAACATACCCAGAACTGGAACTGTCCCCAAGAAATGCCTCTTTCTTTTCACTCATTAGGAAAGGAGCCTCAGGCCTCCCAGCTTCCACACCTGAGCAAATGCCTGTTGTTACTTGTGGTAAATCCAGATCACAAGAACTAGAAGGTATTTCTATAAGACATTTAATGGAACAAGCATTACAACATTCTTCCCACAATCATTAGGATGTAAACTTTCATGTTCTTAACCAAAATCCCAAAGACAGTTATTTGTGGGAATCCTAAAAACTAGCAAATAACCAACCCAATTATGCTAAAGACAGTGCAGGAAAAAGTAGCTTGTGGCCTTTATGAAGTGGGAAGGCTTGTATTCCCTACAGTAATTTCTCATTTTTCCTGTTCTGTCTAGGCAAAGAACTTAAACCTCCTGGGCATCGTGGGGGAGCACACACTCATCAGGCTGATCACAGAAGGACTCCCAGCATGCTGGGATTCCCAACTCTTCATTAAGGATCTGCATTTTGATGGGGTACCTGTAAGGATTTACCTCCCAAGAGATCCCTCTGCAAGCAAACGGAGAGGAGTCATCTTCATCCATGGAGGATGTGGCATTTTCGGGAGCATCAGTAAGGAACTGAAAGAGAAAATGGGACCATTTAGCTTTGTTAACTGCCTGTTTTTAAAAACTCCTGACCCTAAAGAGCTTATCTGGGGAGACTGGAGATAGAAAATACTTTGTGCTTAATTTTAACTTTTTAAACTCTTTAATCTGCACTTATTTATTATTTAAATTGTCTTTTCTAGGATATAAAAGCACTCTTTATCATAGAACCATTAGGATCATAAAATGGTTTGGGTGGAAGTGACCTTAAATATAGTCTTCTTCCACCTCCTGCCATGAGCAGGACACCTTCCACTATCCTAGGTTGCTCCAAGCCCTGTCAAACCTGGCCCTGGACACTTTCAGGGATGGGACAGCCACAGCTTCTCTGGGCACCCTGTGCCAGGGCCACAGCACCCTCATAATAAAAATGTGTTCCTTACATGCAAATAAATTCTATCCTCTCTCAGTTTAAAGCCACTGCCCATTCTCTAATAGTAGTAATCATAATAATTCCTTATTTTCCACATAGATCAATGATCTCTCTAAAAGTATGAACTACACAGCAAGTCCTGATAACTGAAAGTCTAGATTATTTTTATTCTAAAGAAAACGTGGCTACTCACTAAGGGGCCAACAAGCTATTGTGGCAATATGTCATAAAAATATAAGGAACAATACTGACTGCAGTTTTCTAAGATGTTAACTACATCAACAACATTTCTTCTTCAGGAAGTTATGAAAGAGTATGCCGGTACATAGCCAGCAAATCTGATTCAGTGGTTGTGTCTGTTGGGTAAGTGAGATCCAACCAGTGCTAATCCCAGAATTCGAGAACTCTGCTGCTTTCCCCCTGCTTCCCACACACTCCTAAACTTATATTTCTTTGGATATAAGAAACTGAGCTCTAGTGCTGTCTTCCCCACACTGTTGTTATGTGGGAGCAAACATGTGCCATGGAATGGCAATGGAAACACCTGAGCCAAGCCCAGAGTTACAGGTTTATTCATTGTACGTATCTATCACCACAGAAATCATCACCTTTGATAATAAGAAATTATAAGCCAAATATCAGATTTTAGTATTTGAGAGGAATATTTAAAATCACCTGGGATGATTTTAAAAAGTAATGAATATAAAATTTAGTATTTTTTAAAACCAGCACGGACCACTTCTTCCTATAAATATGTTTTGATTATGGAAAATATGTGATGGTATAAAGAAACCATAATTTCCAACAAATTCTTCCATGACAAAGTTTATTATTAAGGGACTTTATTAAGTGGGGAGGAATTGGTTTTGAGAAGGGAGGAAAAGTTCTGGTTTGCTAAAGCAAAACTTTAAACTAGATATAATGATGTAATTAATATTGGTTTGGGGGAGTTTTTGCATGGGTATTTCAGGTGAGACACTCAGACTGTAACACCAACTGCCTTTTCTACCTCTCAGGTATCATTTAGCACCTGAGCACAAGTATCCAGCCCAAACTCTGGAATGTCTCGCTGCTACCGTGCACTTCCTGAAGACTGCTGAGACCTATGGGGTGGATCCCGCTCGGATTATTGTTTGTGGGGACAGTGTAGGGGGCACATTCACTGCCAGTGTTTGCCAGGAGCTAGGGCATAGGACAGATATCCCAAAGATCCGTGCCCAGGTGCTGATCTATCCATTTCTCCAAGCACTGAACTTCAATCTGCCATCTCACCAGAAAAATGCTGCCGTTGCCTTCCTGTCCCGGGAGCGCGCCGTCCATTTTATTCTCAGGTACCTGAACAAGGACTGCTCCCTGAAGGAACCCATTCTGGCTGGGTCTCATGTTCCTGAGAGTATAAATTTGAAATATAGGAAATGGATAAATCCAGATCTTATTCCAGATGTGTTTAAACTGGGCTATAAACCACCACCCCCCACTGAGTTTTTACCTCAAGTCCATGAAGAAGTGCAAGAAGTGTTTGAGCCCTGGTTCTCCCCGCTGCTGGCAGAGGATGCTGTTGTTGGTGGCCTCCCTGACACCTGCATTGTCACCTGTGAGCACGATGTGCTCAGGGATGAAGGGCTGCTCTACAAGAAACGCTTGGAGGACAACAATGTCCACGTGACCTGGCACCACGTGGAAAAAGGCTTTCACAGTGCTCTGGGATTTTTTGGATATGGTATTTTCTCTTTCCCATCATCAAGTACAATGATGAACCATGCTGTAAATTTTATAAAAGGCTATTAAATAATTTTCTTGCATACAGTGCACTGCTATTTAGAAAGAGGGTGATTAAATGAAATGATTCAATTAACTGTTTATTAGTTATTTGTCCATTAGAATCAAGGCAATAACATGCTTTGACTGACAAGGCAGTAGCATGCCTTGATTGATATGACATGAGCATGGTCTGCTGAATTCTGATTTTTACTTGCTATGATGTTTGTTTTTTGTAATGTTTAGAGGTTTTTTGTAAGCTTGCTTTGATATTCTCTTCTTGCATTGTAACAATTTTTTTTCTCTTCATATGTCGAAGAATAAAAACTCACCATGACAAAAAGCATTCTAAATGTGTAAGTAAAAAATACGTGCAATGTGTGAGTAATTCGCCATGTGCACTTGCATGCCCACCTTGTGCCCCCAAAATCAGCATGGCAATACATCTGGAGAGTGGAGATTCCCTTTCTACCTCAGGGATGAGTAGTAATCACCATCAGAGTGTCTGCACAGACAAACAATAGCTTTTCATTGATGTTTAAAATCTGAAGGAAGGAATCTGGTGTACTTCCAAACCTGATTTCAAAGGGAAATAAATGAGGGACAGGTAGGTTGGTGCAGCTCACACGCTGCACGAGATGGGTACCAGGAGGTACCTGAGACTGCAACAGAGATGAAGTGAGGGAGAACTGCTCAAAAGCAACTGAATATCTAACTAAATGATATTCCATAAAATTCCTTTCTGAGAAGCATTTGATTATATTCAGTTTACCTGGCTTTTGGGGGAGAAAGGATGTAAATAGCATGGAACCTGCCAAATAATTTGTGTGGACATCCAAAGCTAAAGAAAAATCTGAGCTCAGTTGTTCTATTGCTGTAATTGTTCTATTGTTTATTAGGAGAGATCCACCCTTGCTAAACACAGATACCAAAAAAAATTGCTATTGCATAGCAGAATAGCTGGGCATGCAACACCTAGGAATTGTAAAATGTGTAATTGTTATGCAAGCACTGTGCCTTTGTAACATCCATGTGCACATGATGTGGGAAGAGGTTGGTACATGTCTCCTGTCTGCCAAGCCAGCTGTGAGTAGGAAGAAGAAAGTGGGCTGAATCTTCTGTGTTGTCACCATGTTAATGAAGGCTGGTGACAAGTGAGCTGGTTCACATCTCTGCAGCAACAAGTCACTACTTGAGGGTTCTCATTCTCCAGTCCCTCTCAGCAAAATGAAATTACATTTCTTCATGCTCTGTTGACACAACTGAGAGTTTATTTGTTTCATTTTTCCTTTTGCAGGCATAGCAATTTACTCTTCAAGCTAAGAAATACTTCCAGGGGTAAATAATGTGATAGTTCCAATGTTCCACTCTTTGAAGATTTCAGGATGTGCCTTGGTTATGAAGACAAAGGTTGTGTTACCAGCTCACATATTGGTAGCTGAAGCTGAGCCAGCAGTCTGTATCTGCTATAAAAGCCTTGCAAGAAGCTGAGTGATATTGGAGAAGTTGGAGAAGGCTGGCAAGTGCCAGAACTAAGGAGGTCTGTACAATTCCACCTTGTATTTTGTAAGTTATGAGATGGTCACAGACGATTTTGTGCTATTTTACCCAGTTCAGTGCAGCATTGCACTCCTTGTCACTTCAGCTCTCCTGTACTTGTTTGCCCTCCTTTAGCAGTTTCTGGAATTATGGCTCATTTATGGGTCAGTGTCCAGCCTTGACACTAATCTACTCCTGAGATTTTTCCATTATCCTTTATCCATTAGTCTTTAATTTGCTACAAATAATAACAAATTTAGCTTTATAATATGTCAGCAGCAATATTAATTCTCCTGAACACACATTTAATCATGGGCTATAACGAGTGCAGATGGGTAAGCAGAGAACAGCAAGTGCTGAAATAATGTATTCTTTGTTGAATCATGACTCCCAGATTTTCTAAACTTTAAGAAATCACATGAACTGTCTCCATGAAACCTCCTGTACTTTATTTTAATTAATTTAATTTATTGCAGATCTGCAATGTGCCTTGCATTGCTAAGACAGAAGGTTTGAAGACATTCTCATAGTCCCCAAAGCATGGCATTTTCAAGTACAAATTAAAAAAAAATCAAGTACAAAACATAATGACAGTCAATGCCACCTACAGAATTATGAACACCAAAGTCATTCCTCAAGGAATTATGCAGCCAGAGAGTGAGGACTGACAAGCCCAGCTGCTGTTCAAGTTCAGGCTTCCAGCACCAGATGGCTCTCATGCTCTGCAGAACCCAGCAGGAGCTTCTTGGGTCATGCAGCACTTTCTCTGGAATGTTTCCCAGTATCCCAGTACAAGCTTCCACTTAGAGCGAGTTCTGTTGCCAGCTAATCAGCACCATGATCCAGAGGCACAGAATGTTTTACATCTGTTTCATCTGGCTCAGCACTTCCCCTTGCATGTGCACCCATATCACAGAAAAAGAACAAGAAATGACAAGATTTCAGGCCTGGACATTAAGCTTTTCACTGGAAATTAATAAGAAAGGGGGTCCCTGGTGTAGGAGAAAATAGGGCTTTGGCCTGGTTTATCCCCTGCTCTATCTCACAGGAGCAGAGACAAGGTCAAAAATTATCAGAAGCTAGAGAGAGCAATTTTTTAAAGATTGTTTAGGGAATGATTTTCTCCATCCTGGGCCTCAAGCTTGTGAATTGCTGAGACTAAGCTCACAAAGCATTAAGCATTACTCTGTTCCTGCAATGCCCAAAGGGGAACACATATTTCAGAAAGCAGCTAGTTTGTTTCTTCGAGAGCTTCCAGCACATCTGTCTTTGTGTGGAGCCCTGGGGGAGCTGTGATGGCCAGACCTTCTCAACGTGCCCAAACGAGTCCAAGACCTACCAGAAGAACAATAGGTGGTAAGAACTGCAGTACAAAGGATCTGGCACAGGAGTCAAGAGCCTTCTTAGGTCCCCAGAGGGGCCAAATCTGGTAGGTGTACTTAGACCACACCTCAGCCACTGGGACAGCAGAGTTTAGCATGTGCCAATTAATTACTTTCACTATCAAAAGCTGAAGAAGCGAGCTGCAATCATGTTTTGTGCAACAGGATTTCCCAATGCTCTAGTCTGAGCTGTAAGAAAGCTGAACCCTCTGTGCACCTTCATCCTGATGGGTTTGAATTTACCACTCCCAAGACTGTCCCAATCCCCAGGCAATGTGCCTTTCACCAAAATCCCTTATCAAGATGGGCATCAAATGCCATTATCCAGAAGGATAAACAAAAAGGAGTCTGATTTTGCACTTAGTATATGAATAACCTTCTGGCAAGGGAGGGAGAGGCACAGGGACATTGGGAAATGAAAATCCACAAAGAGTTGTTGGATAAAATGAAGAAACAGTTTGGGCAGAGAGAACAGAACATGGAATCAGCTGCTTCTCAGAAAGTTTAACACCAGAGTCAAAAATGAAGCTCCATCCTGCTTCTTCTAAGCAGTTTCTGAAGTCAGGTTTTCAAGCCTGAGCCCATTTCCTATGCAGTAATAGACTATGCATGATAGAGCCCTGAGGTTCTACAATTCAAGATCAGCTCATCCCTAATCATATTTTATTATTATTAAAGAAAAAAATTTACACACTTATTTTACCCACACTGTGATTTTTCAGAATGAGAATCTGCTGTCTTCACAGTCTGAGCAGACTGCTAATAAATTGTTCCCAAAGGTGATATTACATGAGCTGTGCCTTACAGATTTTTTTTGCTTTAGGTTAAATCTTATTACTAATTCTTTGTGTATGGAAAAATATGTTAGCTCCAGAGGAAGATCCTAAAGCTCACCATGGAAGAGTGTGCTGCTGATGTCTAGTCAGTGCTATTAGCCCTGAAACCATGAAGTTCAAATCTAGTTTTCATAGTTGGAATTGTATTTCTACCTGGAATGACATCTGTACATAAAATAAAAAGACAGAGACTGCAGCACTGTCAGTCTCAACCAAGAGGCAGATAAAAGCCAAACAAAACCCAAGCAAACACAGTAGCTGGTGCAGGAGAAGAGCCACTGAGGAGGATGAGGCAAGAACAGCTCTCAGACCAGGCTGCAGCTGCCTCTGGCTCCTCTGGTGCAATGGCAGCAGCATCCAAAATCTGCCATCACAGTGATGGAACATGTTTGTGACACTGAGCCTTGATTTCAATAAAAGTCAGAAAAAGTAGGGCATGGGGGCACAACAAAGCAAGAATCTAAGCAGCTTGGAACATGATTTCCAAGAAATGCTGTGCAGGAACTCACAAATAATGAAGACTTGCCTGTCATCAAAAAACAGAGAGAGAAAAAGGTTTTGTCTTCTCATAAACTGACACTACAATGATCCATCAAGTCATGGTTCTGCTGTGATAGGCACAGACTTGTTCCTGCAAACATGAAAACTGCTTATGCAAGCCTCTCCCACAATTAATTGTTACTGTCTAATTGTATGGTTGTGTTACCACACGTTTTTATCTTCCTATTAGCATTTTTAAAAGCTGGATTATGAGCCATGACGAGAACAGCTAATCCTGTGCCTTTACCTTCAGAAATCCAAAAGTCTGAAAAAGGGGGAGGAATCCACAGCTGGTTCCTTCTTGGGCTTCTACCAACACAGCAAGATGGAACTTCTCCTGGCCATTTTTCTTGCTGTTTTGACTGGTATTGTGGCAATGGCTTTCTATTATGAACACCCCAAAGCAGAAATTCCTCATGGAATCAGTGAGCGCCAAAAGCTTTATGTTCTTCATTACCTCATGAACTTTGGGTTTGGTCTGGTAAGTAAAACTTGAAGCTTGAGTTTGTAATTCTATTTCTGTTAGAGAGATAATGGTTTGGTGATTTTTTTAGAATCAATGTTTAAATAAATTGCAAATATGCAACTGGACTGATTAGGTGATGTCATTCAGCTGGTTATTATTCAGCTGTGCAGGGTATAATAGAGTCCCCTGTTTGCTATACAGCAACAAAGGCAATATTTTTAAAGATAAAATTGTGCAGACTGTGCAATTCTCAGTTTCCTTCTGTGTTTTAGCTTTTCATGCCTGCTGCCTCAAGGCAGTGCTGGAAGGCTTAGAAGGTAACTTGTCCTGTGTATGTAGAATTTCTGCTCTGTGGAACACTGTACTTGCTTACAGAGTGAGCAGCTAAATGATGTCTGTGATCTCAGCTCTCTCCTGCAACCCTGTCACTCTCCTCCTGAGCCAGCTGAAGAGAGCTGCCACATTCATCATCATTTGCCTTTCAATATGCCTGAACAACTTTCTTTTTTGAGATAGTACACATAATATCTGAAGTGACTTTGTGTCATTGTTTTTGGCACATTTTTGATCCTTTCTCGCTTTTCATCCTTGTTTATTTTCAAAACTAAAATATGACATGCACATGTCTTTGTTTCTTCAATCACCCTGTCCTGAATTAACTGCTGCCCCAGTCATTTAAAAAACCCTTCTGTGATACCTAAACTAAACTTCTTTTAGTTGTTTAAATTGTGAAAAAAACCTGTTCAGTCTCTTTGGCTTGTGCATTACATTTCACTTCGATTCTATGTTCTAAAGTTGCTAATTCTTCCTTTCTTTCCCTGCTCCATTGCTTACTAAATTTTGTTTTAAGTCAGTGAGCTCCCAAGAAGGTGACTCACAATCTCTGGTGCCACACCCAGGCCTCAACACTGCTATGACAGCAAGCCAATAAACTTGGATAGGAATTGAAGTAAAAATTAATTTTCTTACAAGTATTATACAGTGTGTAAACATCCATATTTTCTAAACACTACATGATTACTTTTTATCCATCAAAGTTTTATTTTTGTGTAATTCATTTGTTAAAAGTGAAACTGCAGAATTTAGAAATTTACTGGTGATTTAACTTCTGATCTTAAAATTTTGTATCCTTTCTGCTGGCCAGTGAGAGGCCAAGCACAAGCACTGTCACACACTGCCTGAAAGGAGCAGAGAGATAAGGACATTTACATACAAGTGGAGTTCAAGTCATGTAGCAACTTCTGCTATGGCTGTTGGACAAATCACTTGTGCCAAATTCTTTCAAGGGCTGACAATCCATGAAGTCAAAGCTGCATGGAAAATTAAGTTTACAAGTATACCCATTGTTCAGCTGGGACAAAAGGCAACACCAAAGACTGTGGTTGGTAAGGTCTCCAAGGATTCCTTTTAGCATTTTCAAGACAAAGATGATTTCCATATTCCATACAGATGGCAAGTTTATAGCAAGTTTAACCTTTACTGTTACAAAAGTGTTAGTGTGAGGAAAGAAAGTACCGGAGGCAAATTGAAGAATAAAGAAATAAAGTTATTTTGCCATGGACCAGGAGCTCTATAGAAGAAATCAATATGAGACTGTAACTTTGCCACAAGACAATCCTTCCTTCAGTATGGGATAAGCTCTTCAGATGGCCTAAAATAGGATACCTACACCAAATTTGACATGATCACGTTACTGAGCCACAGGAGGTCTGTGAAATATAAGGTGAAAACCACAAGGGCAGGTTTTTAAGATTTATGCAGTGCAGACCTTTTTATGTATCATTCTCCTTGAAATGCATATGCATGAATAAGAGCAGCACAACGAATTGAATTACTCATTAGAGAAGTCTGCTGTGGAAGTAATGCAAAATTGATTCAAATATAGTAGAAATACAGTGATGCTGCCTCATATTTTTATCTTGAGCAGGAACAGACTAGAGCAGGCTACAAGTGCAACTGCTTAAAGCCATGCAGATGTCATGGAGTAGATGAGTGCAGAGTGACGTAAGAACGTTAACCTGAGTGTTTAAGTAAGAATCAGTGAGCTGTGAGAAGATCAAGCCAGGGTTCAAAGCTATTCTTGGTCAGGAGGACAGCTGTGACAGATACTATGGATTGTTTTTCCTGCAAGTTTAAAAGCAGTGTGAGTTTGGGAAACAAAAGTATTGCCTATGTTTCTTCATCCAAAGCTAAATTTCAAAATACTGTAACTATTCTCTCCTTATTTTGTCCAGGCACATGGCTACTGAAACACCTGACAAGGTGAAGTATTTGACAGCTTTTATCTACTATTAATAGTTTAATTGTTTTCCTACTGGATTGACCATGGAGTTTAAAGTTTTTCATTATCAATCTCCAGGTTAGGTAGAAATTCACAGTAATTTGTGGTTTCTTTTATCACCAGGCAACATTTTTGGACAAAGTAGGTATCATCTCAGAGGTCCATCTCCTCAGGGTTATAATGGAGACAATACCACCATTAAAGGATACACGTCTTCTTATCAAGGACTTAAGGTTTGAAAGGGTTAAAGTGAGAATTTACCAGCTAAAAACATCAAACACTAGCCAAAGAAGGGGAATCCTTTATTTTCATGGAGGAGTTGGCCGGCTGGGAAGTATCCGTAAGTAAAAACTATGAGCAGAAGTGAACACCCAGAATGGGTCAGGGAAGGGAGCACAGTGAGCACCTGGGCCCAGCCCTCTCCTCCTGCAGGGCCAGCACACAGGGCACAGGATTGTGTCCAGCCAGCTCTGCAATATCCCCCGTGAGGGAGACTCCACAACCACACACCACAGAGTTTCTGATCTGATATGGTATATCTTAAATTACAAGAGTTAGTAGGTATAACATTATTAATAAAAAATATAATTTCAAAATCAATTTACTTACATGCAATAGGCATCATGTTAAATTCTCTTTATATGGATTGTGTATCTAGAATAGTCTCTGATCATTTTTAATATCTACTTTCTTCCTTCTTCTTTATGCTTATGAGTAAGGTTGAAAATCTCATTAGAATTTTAAAGCACCCATTTTTTGTTCACAAGCATGTGCAAGCTTGTATGTATGTATCATGCTGTGTGTCTTTATAGTGGAAAAAAAAGGACAAAACACAATTTGGAATTTGAACAGAAAATATATGAGATGGTGCCTCATCTCATGAGAGAAATTCTCATACTGGATTTAGCAGGGGTTTTTTTGTTTGTTTTTTTTTAACAACTTCTCCCCTTCAAAATCACTTTAAAAGTGGCAGCAGTGGTGCTGTCTGCAACTTTTCAAAGAGGGAACCAAAACAATGCATTGGTTTAAATTCTGGGTTTCTTACTGACCAGAAGACTCTCACAGCTGTAAGGAAATGGTGAGCAATGCCCAGATCAGACCACACCACACGTTACACACATTGTGTAGCATTAGCCACTCAAGACAGATAATAATTTCAGAATATTTTCATGCCATTTACTTTTAAAGCAAGTGCTAATTCCAGTGAGCTGCTCTGTCTCGTAGGGGCCTACGAAAGGACGTGCCGCTATTTCTGCAGGAAGACCAATTCCGTGGTGGTGTCTGTGGGGTAAGTGGGCCCAGCCCAGACACTCTGAGCCTGGCTTTGCAAGCCTTTACTGCAGTCAAGCAACTTTAAAGTACATTCAGAATCTATACTCAGTGATCCCATGCCTTTCACCAGCAATTAATTCCTCTTGGGAGGAATTAGTCAACTAATCCCCAACTGTTTATTTCCAAATGAAATCCATTAGAGTAATTTTATAATTTGTAGCTACCACTAAGACATGAGGATGTTTTTGTTTTCTAGAGCCATGTTC
This sequence comes from Anthoscopus minutus, assembly GCA_013399455.1. Taxonomy (NCBI): domain Eukaryota; kingdom Metazoa; phylum Chordata; class Aves; order Passeriformes; family Paridae; genus Anthoscopus; species Anthoscopus minutus. The sequence continues at coordinate 85,994 of VWYI01042541.1, read as the reverse complement.
AAACCACCTTAGGCTGAAAGCCTGCAGTGTAACTGTTTCTCTTGAAAGCACAGTTGCCCAGAACACCAAATACTCATTTTAGAAGTTCTGAAAAATAAAAGAACTTCATGAGTTTAAAACAAGAGGTTACAAACCAAGTTTGACATACCCACTCTCAAAAGAAATCTATACACTTGACTCTTAATTTAAATTCTTCAGTAAGTTATACTTGCAGGCATGATGCATTTCCATGAAGAAATGGAAGCAGGAAATCTACATTAACTTGTAGTCAGCCTGAGATGACTATTGAAAATGGTCATCTGAGGAGCTGTAATGCTTTTTTAAAAGAAACAATGTCTAAAAGTTCAGGCAAAGAGTTGATTACAATTGCACCAATTGCTGTTTATATCCTAAAATACTTGGAAGAACCTATAACTCATTGATTCTGTTTAAAGAATTCAGCTTCCAGAACACTGAAAACGCTTCAGATTTTCATTATCAATTTTCTATGCTCATATTCTCTAACAATTTGTTGTTAAATGCTCTTTTTCTAACTGGAATTAATGATAACTGATTGACACACCTGCCTTGCCAGCTAATTCCAAAACAACTCTAATGTGCCTTTAGTCACTTATAAGATCTGTAAAGAAGGATTTTGCAAAGGTAGAACAGCGTACTGACTCTCCCAAACACGAGCAGTAGCAAATAATACATCAAAACCACTAATTTGGATCAATTCTATTGCTGCAATTATAATCACAGAGTATTTTCCTGTCTTTTGAGAGAAATAAATGAATGACAAGATTCCACTGGGCTCATTCACTAGAAATGACTGTGCTAAAACACTTTCACTCCTATTTAGGTATCGTTTAGCTCCTGAGCACCCATTTCCAGCCCAGTTTAAGGACTGTCTCACTGCTGCCATCCACTTTCTGAGGACTGCACAGGACCATGGAGTGGACCCTTCCCGCGTTGTCATCTGTGGAGACAGCAGTGGAGGGACACTCACTGCTGCTGTTGCCCAAGCACTGGTGAACAGAAGAGACCTCCCAAGGCTGAGAGCACAAATCCTAATATATCCTTTTCTGCAGTGTGTGGACTTAAATTTGCCTTCTTATCAGCAGAATGAGAGAATCCCCATCTTGCTAAAGGAACGAACCCTTGTTCTTGGCCTGAAATACATTAATAAGGACGTGGGCGCCATCAAAGAAATATTTAAAGGCTGCCATGTTTCAGAAGATCGGAGACTAAAATATCAGAAATGGGTGAGTCCTGACTACATCCCTCATGAGTTTAAAACAAGAGGTTACAAACCAAGTCCGCCACATCTACCCTTAAAAGAAATTTGTGAAGAGGCCGAGTCCATGTTTGACCCTGTTTTTTCACCACTGTTGGCTGAAGACAGTGTTATTGCTCAGCTTCCTGAGACTTTCATTTTGACCTGTGAATTTGATGTGCTCAGAGATGATGGACTGCTGTACAAGAAACGATTAGAGGACCATGGGATAAAAGTGACCTGGTGCCATCTGCAGGAGGGATTCCATGGAACGGTGTTCCTAGCACTTTTTGGTAAGGTGCTGGGATTCCGCTCTGGAACTAAAGGCCTGGAAAAGATAGTAAATTTTCTAAGACTGATGTAAAATTTCATTTCTTGCTTTCTTTTCTTGATTTTTATCTCTTTTTGCATACCAACTTCTTTTTTAAAATCCTCAATTTTCCTTTCCTTAAACCATCACCTTAAACATCTGTCTTCTTTCTACCCATGAAGCTGATTGCATGATGGCCTTTCCTTAATTTTCTCTCAGGAAAGGTAAAATCAGGTGAATTTACATTTCTTTCTTCTACCAGCTCTTCAGTTTTCTCTTGTAGCCATTAAAGATCTAATCCTTATAGCACGGGGTTTGCAGTGTGGTCTGGAAATGAAGGAAGGGAAAGCAAACTGCCCTGCATCATTCCATCAGCAGATGTCAGCACTGGCTGGGTCTGTAATAACCTGGAAAACCTCTTTGTGCTCTGGGTACTCAATGTGAGTACCTGAAAACAAAGGTCAAACTATGGTTTGATTTCAATATTTTACTGAACCTGTTCTTATGCCTTCATAGCCTGTAGCTGTCTGTTTAACAAGAGAGTACATTTTAAGCTGTAACAACTTTCAATCACCTGTTCAATACAATCAAGTTTGGAGTGGTGTATTAACAGAAGTTTACAACTTCAATTATCCTCTGCTTTGTTGTCTTCACATCACCTCTTTATACCACACTATTTACAACTCACATACCATAGTGTTTGTAAAACAAACAGGCAATTAGAAAACATTCCAAATTTACTAGTTCTATTATTTATAAATAATGTTATTTATTAAAAGCACTCAACACTATTCTCTGCCTATGATGCTCATTCTCTGTACTGCTCAGGCATAATCCTGCAAACTCGGGCTGTTTTTATTGCTGTGTTCCTTGTCTCAGTTATTCACTGTGTTTGCTGATTCTTGTGAGAGTGCAGACACTGCTAACCTGAGTATTTGGAGTAATGAGACTCAGACAAACCTGGCCATGGCAAAATAAGGGCAGCTGAAGATGTTATATTTACATTCAAGCAACTTCTGTTTTAATAAGATTCATTTTGATGTGATGACCTGCCATGAAATCCCAAGTGGATATTCCAGAGCTGCTTTTTGGAATCCATATGTATGGAGCAGAATTCATTCATTTTAAGGAACAGAACTGCACAGCAACAGAGACAGACACCCAACAATCCATCCACATTTCCCAATGATCCTCTACAAAACCCTCCTGTTGAACAAGCATCTCAAAAATGTACCTGCTCTGAACTGCACAAGATTTGAATTTCCATCACTGAATGCTAATACATAATATTTGTCTTTGTTTTTAATACAGTAGCTGTTTGATCCAGGATTTGTTAGCAGGTGTTTAGCCTAGGAGTCATTTGGAAGGGAGAGGAGAGGAGAGGAGAGGAGAGGAGAGGAGAGGAGAGCAGAGCAGAGCAGAGCAGAGCAGAGCAGAGCAGAGCAGAGCAGAGGGGCTAAAATAAAGATTTATGTCAGACTAAGAGTGAAGTGGCTTTCTGTCATAAGAGCAAAGCACACAGGAAGTAGCTACTTATTTGGGTGGGGAGATGAAGATAATGAAAAGGGAGGACACTGAAAGGTAGGTAGGAGGCAGCCTAAATGCAGAGGCAGATGAAGCAAATACACAGCACCTTTAAAAACCAGTATGGTTGAACATGCACTAAGCTGTAGTTTCTTAAAGCTTCTTATTGTCATTGTGAAGGGCATATTAAATCCATCTCACAGATCAGAAGACTCAGGCTTAAACATATGAAGAGCTCTGAGATGCTTTCAGTCAGTTGTTTAGATAAAATGAAGAAATGTGAGCTGAAAGTATGGCAAGTTCCTCCCATGCTCTATGTGGTAAAAACAAAGTCAATTAAATTACAGATTCTAATTGTTCTCCTAATGACCTAGAGAAAATAAGAATAGTTTTTAAAAGGAGGCAAATTATATTTGTTAGAGTGTTTCATTTTGAAATAAACATTAAAAACGTAAATAAAGAACTCTATCAGAAGCTATTATTTCTGGGTTTAAATTTTTTTGTAATACTTTGTTATTTTTTCCTGTTTTCTGGCTATACCTGCTGGAATGAATACCTCAGTCATCACAGCTGACTACTTTACCATGCCTTAGTTACTCCTCACAGGATTTCCTGTGTTACACAGTTTCTCTGCACTAGTCAACTGACTCCAGGTTACCTGTGGTGAAACAGCCTGCCCTCACAAGTGAAACGTGTTGCAGTGTTTTAGAGAAAGACTTCACAAGAAAACCAGTAACTCATGAGTCACAGAATTCATTAGCACCAACTCCCCTGACCCTCCAGCCTTGCATAGTGTTGGGTTTGTCAGCTCCTGCCTCTTCCACTACTAATTAAGGGGAAATTGATGAGTTTTACACATTCTCAGCCTACAAAGCTATGTGTGATTCCATAGCTACAGAAGCTTTAGAAAACTCACAAGGCTGAGTCTTGGGAAAACCTGCAAAGACCACATTTCTTTGGGTAGGTGTCATTATTGTATTTCCCCACTGAAAACCTCACTGGCTGTTTTGTAACTTGACAATCTGACCGTGACCATCGATATTCCTACCCATCCTGTGGGTACAGGAATGGCTGGCCAGACTGGAAATGGCTGAAATATATGGAATATAAGGCACCAAGGATCATCCCACAGTGGTCAATATAAGCATCCTCAGAAGGACCAGCCAGCTCTCAGACAATGGCATTTGCTTGATTCTGGAAAAACATGGACATTGTGTTAACAGGACAAGGAAACAGGTGCAAACAGCACAGAGGTAGAACATGCTTTAACTCCACATGCTGAGTATACTCTTAAAAGTAACATACTGTGCAGGCAACTGCCAGGGAGTAACAACAAAAAGCAAATGAACAAAAACCCCAAACTGTCCCTTTGTAGATTTATTTTTAAATAAAACGTATAATCATTTTCCTTCCACTCTATCAGGTTTATCAAGGTTTCAAAACAGAGGTTGCATGTGTGAGGTGTTTTGGTTTTGATTACAGCTGATTAATTATTGACTCACTGAACAGAAGAAGTCTTGTGTCCAAATGGTGTCAGCAAGAGCTCATAGAGCTAACAGCAGATAGACATGTGCTCTTTGGTATAAGTCTTTCATAATCTGATCATACTAAATAGCAGGTGTTTAATTGCCTTTGGTTCCCTTAAAAGTTTCATTTACTGTCACTGAAGTACTAAGGACCTTTAGGAATTTTTTATTCTTGATTAAAGGTTCTTTAGAAAGCACAGAAATTGCATCCTCTGAGGATTCAAATAGAAGAAATCATCAAGAATGCTGAAATGCAATATTCACAGCTGATATCCATGTGGGAATTTATTTCAAGATATTCTGACTGATGGCACAGACATCAGAAATAAGCACTTATTTAAAACTGTGCTGTTCTTACAGGAATATATGGCAAAACAAAGCCAAATCCCCACAGGCTGTGCTATAATATCACACTACAGGGAAACATTTCCAGAACTAATAACCACAAGCACCACTGGCTGCCCCAGCTGTGCTGCAGAGCCCTGTGGAGAACAGCTGATAAGCTTAGGACAAGCTGAGCACTGGCCATGGGCATCTGGGTTTGGCTTCAGTACTCTACTGTCTAACATTTTAACTACTTATATCCTAAATTTGTGCTCTGTGGAAGGGAAAGGCTCCAAATCAGCCAATCTCACCACAGAAAAGGCCCTAATGATCTCCCTATTTCACAAACCTTGGCACAAATTTACGGTGTTGCTTCATCCCACACATCCTTACCTTGACAAGCCAATGTTGTGCAAATCACCTGTCAGTGCTGCTTTGATTTAAATACTGTGCTAATGAAACTAAAGACTAATTCAGTTTTCAGCCTGGAATTCCACTTTAAAAGCCAAGACACAAAATGTTTGGGAGCTTTAAATCTTAAATCATGTAGAAAATGTAATTCTAGTATGAAGAACACAAACCTGAAAAATAATTTCACCAAGCAACTGCCACCAACTGTTACCAACCCCTCACCAATAGACATGTATTCATAGTGCCTCTACACTCAACTGTAAACAAGAATTGTAGTGAATATGAAACTCTGAGGGTTGATTACTAAAAAGCTTTTACCAGAAACAACCATGGCTTCAATCTACAAATATATCCTCAAGTGTCTGGAGAGACCTTCGTGTATGTTAAGGCTTGCACTGATTTTAAATACTGAGCAAATGTACTCTTATCTAAACAAAAATTAAAGCATGAAATGTCAGTGCATTCCTCTATGAAAGAGTTTATAAAAAAATGTGGATTTGAGTATTATTCTTCTCAGAGAAATGCATACATGATTTGATGACAAATTCAAGTAGCCCCAAATCACTAGAATTTATCAGTGCAACAGGAATGTCCATTGAAAATGGAATCCACTACAAACCAAAAAGACTATCTTCAAATCATTGTCTCTGAATAATAATTTCTCCTTGATACTGAAGAGCTCATAGTATTAATCACTTCCATATAGCATGAATCCCACCTGTTGTAAAGGGTACAAAGAAAGCATGCAAGTGTTGCTAATAGTATCATTAGCAAAAGAAGGGTGGAGAAAATTGCATTACATTGAATTGCAACATTAATAAACATTTAATTCCTGCACCTGAACTGAGCGCTCAGTCTCCTGTGGAGACACCTTAGATGCACTTGAAAACAAGGCTTAACCCAGCATTGGTTTTACAGCATTCAGTCCCATTGAAGTGAAATGGCATCTGTTTATACAACTTTAGCAATTATAGCTGTGTTTTTTACTTCTCCTATTTTAATACCAGCACTGTTTTTTGGGGTTGCATTATATGATTTTTTCAACTCAGAACTGCCACCTGGAATTGAGCAACCTCTGAAGCTTCGTTTTTTCCACTCCTTGCTGCTTACAACCATGGTCGCGGTGAGTTAAATTTCCTAACCTGGGGATTTCACTTTTGCTTAGGTAGGATATTTGGGAGCTGGAAAAAAATAGCTTAAGGGGAAAAAAAAAGGAAAAAGCAATTCATGCTCCTGAACCTGTAAGCATTGATATATGAATGCAAAACATGTTAAATTAACTCATAAAATTAATATGACTAATTTTAAAAGCTTCTTTAGATTTTTCAGTTAAACTGCAGCCACTTTATGCTGGGAAACTCACATGAAAATTTAAAACAAATATCTAGATGTATCCTGTATATTGAACTGCATGCACATAGAATAATACTTTCTGTTCAGGAACAAGCCAACATTACTTCTCTTCTTCCAAATTCTTTCTTTTCAACAGGGAAAGATTTTGGAGAAGCTGGGGATCTGCCAAGATTTAACCATACTGCGAAGAGTGCTTGATGGGATACCCCCATGGAGAGATTCCAAACTGCTTATCAAGGATCTCACAGTAGATGAGGTACCCTTGAGGATTTATCAGCCCAAAAGCCCACCCACTGGCAAAAGAAGAGGAATTCTGTATTTTCATGGAGGCGCTGGCACATTCGGAAGCATTAGTAAGAAATGGGCAAGTTTTATTTTTCAAGTCAAATCCAAACCTTTACATTTTTGCCATCAGGCATGTGCCAGTCAATGTCTACCCTGTCCTACCCGGTGTCATCAGTCTTTGCTCAGTGCAAACTGGAAAGTATTTGTGGAATGAATAGTCTTGTGTTAAAGGGAGTCACATCTCTGCTTCCTTTGGGCTGTGATCCTCTGATCCAGAAATCTCACCCTGCTCTCAGCTCTCAGTGAGGGATGCTGCTCTACTAAACCCTATCTTACATAAAAGACATAATACAGGTCCAAGGAAAAATTTAAATAAGTTAAAAAAAATCTGTAAATAAATTCCCATTCATGCAAACAAGGAATCCAAATGAAGGAAAATATAAATAATGAAGAAGCAATTTGGCAAAGTTTGATTCTTGTGGTGACATGGCACAGGATAGCTGATTTCTTTTCCAGAAAGGCAGACAACCCTTGTCTCAGCAGCTAGGAGTTCAGCTTCCTGAGTTCTTTGGATCTCCTTCTGAGCAGCTAAGGCTCTGAGTGCTTTCTCTGCAAGCCAAGGCCCCTACCAAGGAAATCTGCACTTCATTCCAGGGGTCAGGCAATGCAATTTGAGGGGTTTGAATCCTTTGCTGTTTCAAAGGGTAGGTCTGTGCTATACTGGGCAGACTTGAGTTTCCTGGCACCCTTCAGCCCTGTGCAGGAATCAGAACATAACTCCTGTGCCACGTGCTCCCCTCTGCACTGGGGCACAGATAACCCACCCTGCTGTACTCAGAGCTCAGGAGTCTGGGGGGAGTGTCAGGCTTGTGTCTAAAGCTGGTCTGGGGGCAGTGAGGACTCCAGGGATGGCAGGCACGCTGTGATCCAAGTGACAGGTGAACTCCTCTCACTGGAAGATAGATCCATGCCACAAGCAGCACGGTGAGTCCCTGTTCACATGGCATGGCCTGACATAACAGCCATACCTGTACACAGAGAGTGGGACCTGACCTTTGGCTTCAATTCCTTTTGGTGTTTGACAACAGGAAAACAATAAACATGATGACAAGCTTTCAGAAAGCCTTTGGGAATCTCCAGCCAGGGAAGCCTGATGTCTGCAATCAGCAAATTAGCAGATGCTACACTGAAGAGAATCAGTGGACAGATAGCTATGACTTATTCATCAATGGATGTCATACTTCACAAATCCTAGAATCAATGAATAGTTTGAATAGAAGGGACCTTTAGTCTCATTCTCATTCCAAGTCCCATGGGCAGGGAGACCTTCTGCTACTCCAGTTTGCTCCAAGCCCTGTCCTACCTGGCCTTGGACACTTCAGGGATGAGGCAGCCACAGCTGCTCTGGGCATCCTGTGCCAGAGCCTCACCACCCCCACCAGGAAGAATTTCTTCCTAATGTCTAATCTAAACCCACTCTTTATCAGTTTGATCAATTTGAGTTTTTTAAGTCAGCAAATAAATGAATAAAGGAGACTGAGTTGCTAAAACTCACACTGATTTCCAGAAGAGTCTCTTAAAGAGGTTACACACCCATGACACAAGAGGGGAGGTCTTTCATTTGGATTACAGCTGATTGAAAGACAGAAAAGACAGGTTATGGAAGGTCCTGTGAGATTCTCATAAGGAGATCTGTACTGGGAGCAGCACTAATCAATTTATTCAAACACAGAAAAGATGGTGCAAGGTGATGTGGTATTAAGTCCTCTGAGGATCATAAATGGATGGCTGAAAAACTGCAGAATGTCTTTATGACAGCAGAAGATCAGACTATAAAATGATAGGTGAAACAGCATGTAGAGAAGTCAAACAGATGAAGACAGCATTCTGACCTTATAAATGAAGCAATGGACTCCAAGCAGGAGCAGGAAGAAAATCTTGCAGGAAGGAGGTCTTGGGATTATGGTAGGAAGCTGCCTGAAAATGTTGGGATAGTGCACAATAGCAGCCAAAAAGCAAATAAAATGCTAGCAACTATTAGTAGGAAAGGAAAGACAAAACAGAAAACCTTTTAATGCCACTGTAATAAATACAGTGTTTCTAAATATAGCATAGTGCTTATTGTTCTGTTTCCCACTCCTCAAAAAGGATTACGCAGTACTGGAAAGGACTTGGAGAGAAAAGTGCTTCTGTGCAGAGAGTATGTGAACAAACTATGACTCTCTCAGCTGCAAAAGATGCATAAAGACAGATCCACTAAGTGACTACAAAATCATGAGAAGCAAGAGAAGTTAAACAGGGAAGGATTTATCCACCATTTCCTACAGTACAAGAGTCAATTCCATGTGGAAGCAGTGAATGCCAGACATGAAAGGAGCAACTAGAAATGGTTCTTCACACCTTTATAAGCAAGTGAGAGAATTGCTCCTTGCAAAAAGCTGTTACAGTTAAGGTTAAAATCATGGGCTTAACAAGTGGTTTGGGAATTCACAGGGGAGATGCTAATCAAGGACATTAGGTATAAAGGCAGCTTCTGTCTCGAAGAATTTCCCTGAACCTCAGATTCCTGTATGCCCCTTATTCCTGTTTGTCCTCAGCTCACACTCTCCTTAGACACCTTTTGTTGACCACCAGATGAGATGTGAGAGCACCCCAGACAGATTTCTGGGTTTCCCCAGTATCATTATCCTTACATGCTTGTGTGATGCTCCCAGAGCCACTGGCTAACAGAAAACGTGTTCATGTGTAAAGACCACGTTCCACAGCCTGGGTTCCTTATCAGTCTGGTGTTGCACTGCCTTCCACATAGCATATGTTCAGGGATCTGTATTTTCATTTCCAAAGGGTATCTGATCTTCAGTCATCATTTCTGATAAACTTTCTCTCCAGGAGCCTTTGAGAGAGTATGTCGCTATATGGCCAAAAAATGCAACTCAGTGGTTGTGTCTGTTGGGTAAGTGCTATTTTGCCATAGAAATATTTATGGGAATACAGCTCTCAGCTTAAAGCCTTCTGAAAAATATGCTGAAAATATTTACTGTTTTAGATTGCATCCCTATTTTTCACTTAAACCTTTCATTTAATTTAGAAATATGCTTATAGGCAAAGTATTCTAAAATAGCTGTAGCATCATTCATTTGGCCTTTCAATCTTCTTTAGTTAAACCCAAATATAATCTTTAAAATTAAGGAAAAAAAGTCTGCATAATTACCACAGCAACTGCAAACAACACAACATGAATGTACATACTCTGCTGACAGTAAGCACAGGCTCTGACATTTCAGGTACCGTCTGGCTCCTGAACATCCCTACCCAGGGCAATATTTTGACTGTCTCAATGCCACCTTATACTTCATGAGGAATTTAGAAGAGTATCACGTGGACCCTGGTCTCATCATCATTAGTGGTGACAGCTGTGGAGCGAATTTTGCTACAACTATTTGCCAAATACTGCAGAAGGACAGAGATCTGCCAAAAGCACGTGCTCAGGTCCTGCTTTACCCAGGACTCCAGGGGATGGATTTCCAGTTGCCCTCCTACCAGCAGAACGCTTTTGTCCCCATGTTGACCCAGAAGTTGATCATCCACCTCTGTTTTCGTTACCTTAACAAAAAACCCACAGTTTGGAGAGATGTTCTACAAAACTGCCATGTTCCTGAGAGTATGAGAGACCAGTATAAAAAATGGGTAAGTGCTGACCTTATTCCTGATGAATTTAAGATTAGAGGCTACGTACCACCAAAACCCACATCGTATAAACCTGAAGTCCATGAAGCTGTCAAAGAAATTTTAGAAATAACATTTTCCCCACTTTTAGCTGAAGATTCCATTATTTGCCAGCTCCCTGAGTCCTACATTGTGACCTGTGAGTTTGATGTCTTGAGGGATGATGGTCTGTTATACAAGAAGAGACTGGAGGACAATGGTGTTCAAGTGACGTGGTATCATAGCGAGAATGGCTTCCACGGAATTTTAGCCTTTTTTGGCTATGGAATTTTTTCCTTTTTATCTGGAAATAAGATAATGGACAGCATTGTGAATTATATAAACAGTTTATAGAAGTATTTTTCAGAAGAAAGATGTAAGTCATGCAGTATCCTTGATGAATTTATACTTGGCAAGGAATCCAAGCACTTTTGACTTATTGTTTGGAATTCAACTGCATTTTGTAGCTTCTGATTTCTGCTTCTGTAGTGATTCTCAAACAAATGTTAAGATTATTTCAAGTGCCACCATTCTAGAAAATATTCTTGTAAAAACACACCAATAAGACTGGCTTGAAAGAGGCAAGGCACCTAGCATATCCTGTTTCACTAAAACTACAGCAATTCCAGTATCTTTGCATGGCCAGCACACACTGAAGGCAAGAGACAAGAACCTCCCTGAAGATGCTTCAACAGCCCAGAAATGCTGAAGACAACATCTGAGGTCTTGTTTTGCTCTTGTGACAGATAGGAGGTGTTGATGGTATCAGATGGAGAACTCAGCTTCGATGAAGTCTTACAGCAGACACTGAAACTGCAGCCATGAATTTATTTCCAGGGTTAGTCAGTACAAAGACTACACTGCTCCAGAAATAGGGAAATCAAAAGGAGTGCTCCTGTCTGGAGCAGAAATCCCAAATTGGAATTAGCATGGGTTTGATTTTGTTTGGGATCTGAGAAATTATGTTTCATTTTGGAACTTCATTCTCAAACTGAATCCCTGAACTTCAGTGAGTGTGTGGATGTCATAGAAGGGCAGAGGTGAGACTTTTCCATAACCCTTTTTTCTTTCAAGATTACCTTATGTTCAAGGCTACCTGTTCAGCTGTATTGAAAAAGTTCTGAAAATCATGTAAATAAGGCAGAGAAGCACAGTTTTATCTATATTATCACTGTAATGCTATGGTGATTCTGTGATGCTTTCAACAACAAAAAATAAAAGCCTAGCACTGCAAATATTTGTTATAAGAGTGAGACATTTGCTAAACACAAACTGATTGAAAAACCCAGCTGAAGCCCTTGTGGTGAAAGGAAGAACACAACACAGGCAGGCAGAGACCACAATCCTGCTACTTCTACCTGGTCACATCCGTGCTGTGGTCAGCAATTAACCTAGCAAACAACTGGGTATGACCACATAACTGTGAAAACATAGCACCAACTGAAAGTCTTCAAACACTGCTGGATGGACTATTTATTTTCAAATCTGGGCTTTTGCTGATTTTTGAAACAAGATTTCCTTCTACTTCAGAATATTTTATGATGACCATGTGCCCTATTAACAAAAACTCAGCTTCTCACTAGGGAAACTATGAAATTTTTTATAAAGTTTTGTAACTAAAATGACATGGTACTTTTCACCCATCATTTATAATTTGACTTTACAACAACAAAAGAAACCACCAAACAAAACAAAAACCAAAAAACCCAAACAAAAAAACCAACCAAAAAACCAAATAAACCCCAAACAAACAAAAAACCAACCCCCCTCAAACCAAAAACAAACCCAGCCCCCCTGCACATTGCTACCTAATAAGATTAGATTTTTACATCTTTTCTTTCCCCATGAATTTGCAATTTAAATATTCTGACATCCTAGTTGTTTGAAGAGTTGCACACTTAGATTCACAATTAATTGGTTTGCATCATTTAAAGTACACCACCTCTACATTAGCACAACCCTACTCCTCAGCAAGAAGAAGATAAAGCAGCGTGAGCTGGAACTCTTTACTCACTGATTATCTGAAGCCATTCTCAGCTGCACTTGTTGCACGCAGTTACTGAAGGTCACCTGCAGCAAGGTCACCCAATCATGAATCCAAAGTCAGCCTCCTGTGGCTTTTTTAAACTATGTTCTTCTGTTAGAGAAAAACAAATGCTAAAAAGAACTGGTATTTGGGTAATGACAGAATTTTCTAAGTACACCTTTCCAAAGAGCACTGCTGACCATCCCTTTGGCCCTTCTGAGTGACAATCACCACCTGCAAGTTCCCACTCCTGAGGAAACTCTTCAGATGGGTGTTTTACAGTGCCACAAACTCAGCACACAAATGCCCTCTGTCATGTTCCACCTCCAACTAATTTAATACTAATGTAGTTCATTCATAACATTCTTCTCCCAGCTAAGTACTGGTTTCTTGCAAAAATTCCAAAATGCTGCTGGCATAGATCTGTTAACAAATCAAGGACTTTGACCAACTTATCTTTTGTGAAATAACAGGAGTTGGGGCGGGGGAAGAAAGTGGGAGAGGGAAAGATACCTGCTAATGTATTTGTAAAAGGGAGGAGAGAGGTTTTTACTGGAACAACAAAGAACAGGAAGATTAACAAAGAATCAGGAAGTAACAAGACAAATATATATTGGAAAGTCAAATCAAAGACATGTCAGATCATTGCAGTTCAGCAAAATGGCAGCTGTACTCACAGTACTGGTGTTATTCTTAGCTGGTTTTCTTGCTGGACTTACATTATTGGTCATAGGGGCAATTAATTTTGATTTTTCCAACTCAGAAATTCCTCCTGGAGTGAATCAGCCTGCAAAGCTCCGAATCATTCATATAATTTTAATATGCACAGCTGTGGTGGTAAGTGAACCTGGTGGGATTTTTGGGGGAAGAACAGTGAACCTGTAGATTTTAAACTTACTAATGTGCTGGAAGTCTGCATGGAATTACGTTCCAGAGAGGAGAGCAGGGCATTGCTGTCATGCTGCATGTTTTATTGAGCTGAGTGTTGCTAAAGAAACTTTTGCCAGACTTTTGCACTGCTCTAATCCAGTCCTGCCCAGCTCTATCTCAGCTGTACCTAAATGCTGCCTTAACACAAGTGTGTGAAAGTCTGAGTGTGCTTCTGCCCTGACACGAGCTGACCTAGCAATGATTTGATTTATAATCTTTATCCATGCTGGATCATTTGTATTTCCATTCTTGGTTCAGACTATACCAGATGTCTCTGGGCCATGCTTTCAAGCTTTTCTTGGGCACGGGGATGAAAATTCTGTATTAATTTTGAATACAAAGTGAGAAGCTGAACATTTCAGAATTGGTTTTGGAAAGGGAGAGTTTCTGTCACACAAGTGACAAAATTAGGTAACATTGCCCAAGAGGAGCTGAAGGAATTCCTCTGCCCAAAGCACATTTATGTAACTCCTACAGCAGCTAAGGAGGATTGTCTGATGGGAATGAGGGGCTCTGGCCAGCCCAGCTTCTCCAGGTGAAGCAGCCTGTAAAAGCGTGGGAAGGCAATCAGTCTCCAAGAGCAGCACTCAACACCTGGTGAGCTCTGCTTACAGAGGAACTCACTGAATCACAGGTATTTCTATGTAATAATAGGTGGAGAGATGCTGTGATGAGACATGGCATTAGACAGGTGATAACAGAGGTTGTGCATATATTTACTAAATTAATTTAATGGAATATTTGCAAAGAGGTACGAGCTATTTAAAATTTAAAAAGGAAAACAAATAAAAAAATAGAGATCTCTGACAGAAATATTCTACATTATGGTCAACCATAGTAAAGAATTCTAGATATATACTCCCATGCTTTGGCTGCACAGAAGTTGTAATTAGAAAGAGATTACATCATTTAAGCAGCTGGAAAAGCCAGTTCTCTTTTAATCATCAATCCACTGCCCACCATAAACCAGCATCATATGCAATGTAAATAACACAGGGTGAAGGAAAACAAGTTGAATGTAAAAGTTCAAATATTCTTGGTATTGTTCCATTCCTTCTTGGAAAATAGCAAATACGAAAGAATAAATCATTTTATCATGTTTGTATACAACTGAAGACACTAAGACTAGGTTCTGTAAAAAATTAAAATCAGTGTATTGCAAAACATCTAATAAGAAATATTCTTATTAGTCTAATAAGAAATACTTGTAACAGAATCCTGAATATTATGAACTTGATCCAAATATTCCTAAGGACCGAAGTACTGACTGGCATGGCTGAACAAGGCATTTCAAAAGAGAGGCTATGACTTTTATTTATGGCAGGTTATGCTGGAGCACTGGCTCTGATTGTATTCATTTTCTGGTGGCTGGCATAAATACCCCTGTGGCACAGAGACTGAACAGAAGTTCATTCCTACTAAATATGGCAGGATCTTCTTGTCAGTGCATGGCACACATCAGTGAGACTCAGGAGATGGATCAAAAAGCAGTTATCAAACATTCTTTTCTTAGTCAACTGGACTTTGGGCAAGTGTCTGCACCATGAAAATCAGCACCAGAAAAAAATCAGCACTCATCTTTTGCTATGTTTTCACATCTTCTGGGGGACAAGGATAGAATAACCAGTGAAAGCCAAACTTGCTTCCAATGTTAGGTAACAACCTGCTGAGGAAGCAAAGGGATCTATTTCACCAGTCTGTTAATGTTGCATTGTTTGGGTTTCTGTTCTTTGATTCTTTCATAACCTCTCCTGATGCTGCTGTTACTTGTTCAGTCCTCTCCTATGCCTGTGAACTACTCTCTTACTATTACTGCCCTAAAAATACACTACTTGGGCACTTTGAGTTTACTGCCCACACTGCTCCTTTCCTTTGGAAAATACAGGATCTCTTGAGTGAGCTCTTTCTGTTCTCTTTGCCTTTGAACAGGGAAAGATTTTGGAAAACATTGGCATCTGCACTCAGGTGAGCTTTGTGCGGCACATGCAAGGAAGAAAAACTCTGAGGGCGGACCCAAAGCTCTTCATCAAGGATCTGTGGTTTGAGAAAGTGCCTGTAAGGATTTACCAGCCTAAGGCTCCATCTGCCAGCCAAAGGAGAGGAGTCATATTTTTTCATGGAGGAGGATGGGTATTTGGAAGTCTTGGTAAGATATGTAACAGAAATAGTTCAGTTAAAGAAATACATACTTCATAATTAGTAAAGTTGGCTGTTTCTTGATCTGTAGCAAACTTCTGAGTATAACCACAGGTTCAATCTCATGATTCTTATTGCCAGAAGAAGGCATCTGCTGTAGATCACATGATTTTTCTTACAGGACAATGATACAAGGGGAAAAAATACTGAAATAGGAAGATGAGGATATACAAAAGAACTGAGAAGCTTTGTAAGAAGCAGCAGAGAAAAATAGAGAGCATTTCCTTCTTGCAGTTCTTTGATTTCTCTAACAGATAACATCTCTGGGAAAAAAATCCACCCCAACCTAAACCCAAACCCCACCAAATCTCTTTCAGAGACCCACGAAGAGCTGTGCCGCTTCATTGCCAGAGAGAGTGAATCTGTGGTGGTATCTGTGGGGTGAGTCTTTGCTCTTGCTGATTTTGAGAGATTATTTCCTATAGTGCAAATATCACCTCCTGTCCCCCTAGCCACAGCAACAATCTTCCTCAGGGAAATGTTTCTGTGGGACATAGCAAGCATGTGATTTGCAACTCCATTCTGCTGTTGCTTGGAGACACTGAAAACTCACTTTGGTTGTTTTCACTGTCTGATTATATCCCAAATTACACTTTGGGATATCTAGTTGGAAAATGAAGTTTTGAATCAATATTTTCAAATTCCAAACTCAAAACTGATTGTAAACAGCTAGTAAGCTATATGATCTCCTTAACATTTCTTCAAGGAAAGCCTGCTTGATGCTTAGAGAAGCACAGTGTGAATGCCAAGCTAATACTTTATCAAAATACTGGCATAATGGTTTGGATTAAGAGGATATGTAACATAATTTATGTAACAAAGATGTAAACCAGAAGTATTGTCATTGGTGTCCAACCCATGAAAAACATAAGCACAAAGTAACTAAATTATTGTCAGTAAAAACCCACATATAGTTGGCAGCTGAGTACTCCAGTGTTGTTAAAGACCTAAGAGACATCATAAACAGATGACAACACAACAAAATAATCTGCATCACTTCCATAGGTAATCCTATGGAGACAATGAAAATTCTACAGAAATCAGAGTATTCCTTGTTGCAGGAACCAGGACTTCAGCAACACATTTAAAACTCACACTTCCTTCTCTTCCTCTTGTGTCCATGTCCCAGGTACCGTTTAGCCCCTGAGCACAAATACCCCGCTGCCTACGAGGACTGTCTGAACGCCACGCAGCACTTCCTGCAGCACCTGGAGCGCTACGGCGTGGATCCTGCCCGGGTCACTGTCTGTGGGGACAGTGCTGGGGGCAACCTGGCAGCTGCTGTGAGCCAGACCCTGGCAGGCAGCTCAGAGCTGCCCAGACTGCGTGCTCAGATCCTCATCTACCCAGGCCTTCAGGCACTGGACTTCAATTTACCATCCTACCAACAAAATCGGGGAGTGCCTCTGCTGTTCCGGGAACGCGCTGCTTTCTACATGCTGCAGTATCTAAATGGAAATGCAATAAAATTGGAAGAGGTCTTGGAAGGTTCCCATATTCCTGTAGATATTAAATTGAAGTATAGAAAGTGGGTGAGTCCAGACAACATCCCTGAGGAATTTAAGGTCAGGGGCTACAAACCATGGGTGCTACTTGACTGTACAACTGAAGTTTATGAGACAGTGAAGAGATTCTGTGAGCCCAACCTGTGCCCACTCTTGGCTGAAGACTCTGTTGTTCACCAGCTGCCAGAATCCTTCATCCTGACCTGCGAGTACGACGTGCTGCGGGACGATGGCTTGCTGTACAAGAAGAGGCTGGAGGACAACGGGGTTCGAGTGACCTGGTACCACCTCGAGGATGGATTCCATGGGATCATAAACTCATTTAATAGTGGCTGGTTGTCATTTCCAGCTGGGAAAAGGGGCCTTGATAATATTGTGAATTTTCTAAAAAGCTTATAGCAACATTTATCTGTGTTTTTATAAGAACTGCCAAATTTCTGTGGTCTTCTATGCTTCTAAATTCCATATAGGAAGTTCATATAGGACAATTTGTTAATAAGCAATTATGCCAGGGTGATCACCATAAAAGACATTTCAAGAATAGTTTATTTTAGTGCTGTTTGAAGTAGTCCATGCACAGTCTGCCTATTTTTATCATTTGTTTGGACTAGACACTTGTCCAGTACAAGTGCTGCTCTCTCAGTACATATAAAAAACACAGTAAAATTTTAAGCCAACATCTGGTCTGGCCTGTTTCATTCAGTTATAGTCGACAGTTTCATTCTTCCTACAAGTGTGTGTATGGGGAAAGGAGAAAGACACTGACACTACAGTGCTATAAGGCACAGCCTGGACTCTCAGCTACATACAATACCTGAGTTCAAGATTCCCAATGTTAAGATGTCTGTTGGCTAGGTAACCAGTATTTTATACTCAAAAAACTGAAGTCATATTAGTTAACTTGACTTTTAGAACTGCAACTGCTCACAACAGAAATACTCTATTGACAGCTTTGTTTAAATTACAATGGGGAAAATGCTTTAAGTGTTTCCTTATGTTTATCAAGCATATAGGCATGCTGAAAAACTTGTTCTTGTGCTTGAATAGAATCCTAGAATCACAGAATGGTTTGAGCTTGAAGGAACATTAAAGCTCATCTCATTCCAATGCCTTGCCATGGGCAGGGACACCTGGTCTAGCCCAGGTTGCTTCAAGCCCCAAATAATGTAACAACAAAATAGGACTGATGCATTTACTTTTGCAGAGCATGTTACTTACCTTTTGCCCGTACCCCTCTCTCGTTCCCATTTTCTTTTCTGAATGTCCTTGTTAAAGGTATGTATTCCAAACTACGTAATGCATGCCCACAATGCAGGAAGCAAATGTTGTGGCTGCTGCAGATCAGTTGCAAGAGATAATCTCCACATTCACTGGCTCTCTGTCATAGCCTAGAACTTCATTCAAGACTCAACTTCAGTCTCTGAGCACTCACTGTTATCATCTACAATCCAAGAATTCCATATTCAATACCAGACCCTTTATCCATCCCACAATTACCATAAAGATAAACAGGAAATTGAACACATTGACTCTTCTCCAATGTGATAACTGCTGGCACATTGCACAACATTTCCAGAGACTTTAAAGACACCTGAGAGAACTCTTGCAACTGGGACTGCTCCAGGCCTTACTGTTACCTGAAAAAGCCAAATCACAGATAGGTGTGAAGAGACATCACCTCTGGATACTGAAATGGCATTTTTTTATCTAGTGCCAGTGATACTGCTGGTGATTGTTGTTGTTTCATTTGTATCAGCAATCTTAAGAACAATTCAAACTGAGTATGCCAATTGCAGCATCCCTCCTGAAGTGAACAATCCTGGAAAACTTCGACTTATTGTTGCTGTTTTGATTGTTGCATCTACTCTGGTGAGTAACTCTGCTGTGCCTTCTGCCAGAAATGTTGTTAGATGTTAATTTTGTTGTATGTGTAAACACCAGAATCTTGCCAGCTCCATCAAGGTTTAAACGATGGGTTTTCTTTTCCAGGGGCTGACATGAGAGGACAGTTTTTTTGGAAAACCATTTCTGTTAAGACCTCGGTCAGATTTGCCTTATTACATAAGGATTAAGTCAACCTTAAGAGCCCAAGCTTTATCAGATGATAAAGCTTCCCTAATTAATTTTAAAATATGTATTAAAAGTGGGCTCACTTTGATTTCCACTTTAGCTAAGCACACATGATGGTTTTAGGCCATTCTTGGGGCTTTCCAGTAACACGGAAGGCTGGGCAATGTGAATAGCAGTAATAGGAGTCTGGATGCTTTTTAAAAAGACAAAACCAGAAACCCCAGAAACCTTAGAGGGATGAGAGACACTTGGGAGCACTGGCAAGGCCTCCCTCACCAGGTGCCGCTTCAATGAGTGCCCCCTCACCATTTACCCCTCACCAATGCCCTTCTCCAGATACCCCTCACCATTTACCCCTCACCAATGCCCTTCTCCAGATGCCCCTCACCATTTACCCCTCACCAATGCCCTTCTCCAGGTGCCTCCTCACCATTTACCCCTCACCATTTACCCCTCACCAATGCCCTTCTCCAGGTGCCCCCTCACCATTTACCCCTCACCAATGCCCTTCTCCAGATGCCCCTCACCATTTACCCCTCACCAATGCCCTTCTCCAGATACCCCTCACCATTTACCCCTCACCAATGCCCTTCTCCAGATGCCCCTCACCAATTACCCCTCACCAATGCCCTTCTCCAGATGCCCCTCAC
Source organism: Anthoscopus minutus (assembly GCA_013399455.1). Taxonomy (NCBI): domain Eukaryota; kingdom Metazoa; phylum Chordata; class Aves; order Passeriformes; family Paridae; genus Anthoscopus; species Anthoscopus minutus. The sequence continues at coordinate 65,924 of VWYI01042541.1, read as the reverse complement.
CAGCTGCTCCTCACCCGGTTCCCCCTCACCGGGTGCCCCCTCAGGACTGTTCGCGTGTGGTCTCCCCTCAGCTCACCTCAGCTGTCCTCCCTCTCCCAACAGGGCAGGATTTTTGAGAAGATGGAGCTGTGCAGCAAGCTGGCCGTCATGCGCCTCGTGTTCTCCGGCTGGAGGCCGGGCCCAGCGCCGGGGGTGCGGCAGGAGGACGCGCGGTTCGGGCGGGTGCCCGTGCGGCTGTACTGGCCCCGGGCCCCGCGCTCCGCCGTGCTGCTGTTCCACGGCGGCGGCTGGATCTGCTGCAGCCTCGGTACGGGCCCGGCCCGGCTCTGCCGCCGCCGTGCTGCTGTTCCACGGCGGCTGCTGGGTCTGCTGCAGCCTGGGTACGGCCCTGGCTCTGCCGCCGCCGCAGCACTCCCGGCACCGGCCCTGCGGCGCTGGCCAGGCCGGCGTTGTTGCTTCAGCCGCGGCTGACAGAATTGCGGCCTCCACACAGACGCTGAGACAAAACTTTTTCACCTGTTTATATACGTTTAGCAAACAAAGAACTAAACTCCCATTGGTTCTTAATTACTTAGGTCTCTTTCATAAATTGGTATTCTATCCTGTTTAGTGTTTTTACTATGTTTTTCCTCTGATAGGGACTTTCCAATGTACATGTACTGAGGCTTTTGTCATCTGCTTCTTTGTATTCTGGTTTCTACAAAATGTCCTTGTAGTTCATAAATTCTGCCCTTCTTGTATCCAATTTCAACGATTCACACCCTCTCCCAGGCCTTGTTCCTTGAAGCATCAGGGTTAGTTTGGCAAAACTTCTAAAAGTTTCAGTGATTTTCCCAACCAAGTCAACAATAACAGTCCATGTAAAGAAAGTTAGCTACATGCCGCCTAAAAGTGATTTTAGGCTAGCACACTGCTTATAATAAATTACTGGTTATGATTAATTGAAACAATTAAAAATTAATTAGAAAAGTTATATAATTTCCAACTGCTGGAAGGCTGAACTCTGGCTGAGCTTTCCTATCCAGGTCTGCGAGGGAAGGCGGCGGGCAGGGGGAGAGGGAAGAGGGATGAGGGAGTTTGTGGGTGCCAAAACATCCTTCCATGTGTTTCAGATTCCCATGAAAAGGTCTGCCAGTACATTGCCAAGGAGAGCGACTCGCTGGTGGTGTCTGTGGGGTGAGTTATGACCGGCTGCCCCAGAGAAGCCTTTTTGCCTCTTGTTGCTTCTCAGCACTGCAGGGATGAGCAGCTGGTGGGAATGCTCCTCTTCAGGAGCTGGACTCCATGATCCTCGTGGGTCCCTTCCAACTTGGTATTTTCTATGATTTTCCCAGGATCCTGGGTATCCAGGCAGAATTTCAAGGGGGCTGTTTTAATTTCTCTCCCTGCTCCATCAGCTAACAGAAACAGCCCACAGTAAGATTCATGTGTCTCCCAGCATAGAACTATGTTGGCACTACATAAAACCAAGGAGTGCTCTCCAGAAGAGAGTTCCTATGTGTTGAGAAATGACTAATAAACCGACTTGGAAGGTGATGATTCAGTGATCCGTTTAAATAGGTGTAATTACCTTGGGAGCTTCAAGGAGCTTTCTAACTGTACGAAGCAAATGCTACCAAGTAATAATACCACTAATTAGTACTACTAATACTAGTATATATAACAGTCCCAGTTATTTAAATAAAGAAAAAATAATTCTAAAAATGAAATAAGTAAAGTTGAGGTGCAGATTGATTAAATTACTTAATCCACAAGCCAGATGCAGTCTACACCAGAAGAGAAAAATGAATTTACATCACTTAATTTGTGATCAGGACTGCTCTATGAATATCCCAGCCATACTTTGTCTTTGCAGCCCTGTCCTATGGCTGTCACTTCTCTGTGATAACTCACTGGACAAATACCTGTTTAGCAGAGAAAAATACCTTCATGTTTTGCTTTTATTTTTTTCTGAGGGAAAAATTACTCAAACATGGAGAAAATCAGGATGCTGTAGAAATTTTGTACTTAACACTCATGACATTTCCTTCTGTTACTTTCACTATGTCCATGTCCCAGGTACCGTTTAGCCCCTGAGCACAAATACCCCGCTGCCTACGAGGACTGTCTGAACGCCACGCAGCACTTCCTGCAGCACCTGGAGCGCTACGGCGTGGATCCTGCCCGGGTCACTGTCTGTGGGGACAGTGCTGGGGGCAACCTGGCAGCTGCTGTGAGCCAGACCCTGGCAGGCAGCTCAGAGCTGCCCAGACTGCGTGCTCAGATCCTCATCTACCCAGGCCTTCAGGCACTGGACTTCAATTTACCATCCTACCAACAAAATCGGGGAGTGCCTCTGCTGTTCCGGGAACGTGCTGTTTTCTATTCTCTGCAGTACGTACAAGGGGACACATCCAATATAGAAGAGGTCTTGGAGGGCTCTCATATTCCTCCAGACATGAGGCTGAAGTATGGGAAGTGGGTGAATCCAGACAACATCCCTGAAGAATTTAAGGTCAGGGGCTACAAACCACACAAGCCCCGTGAATTCAAGCCTGGAGTTTTTGAGAAAGTGAACAGAGTCTGGGAGCCCACGCTGTGCCCGCTGTTTGCTGAAGATGCAATTATTCAGCAGCTGCCAGAATCCTTCATCCTGACCTGCGAGTACGACGTGCTGCGGGACGATGGCTTGCTGTACAAGAAGAGGCTGGAGGACAACGGGGTTCGAGTGACCTGGTACCACCTCGAGGATGGATTCCATGGGATCATTAACCTATTTGATTATTCTGGTTTGTCATTTCCATCTGGAAGAAGAGGATTGGACAGGATTGTTGCATTTATAAAAGGCCTGTAAAAAAGAACTCTCATTGTGCTTCTCTCGCTAATGTCTCTGCTTAGGCTCTCACTCCTCAAGTAGTGCTGGTCAGCAAGAATATGACACCTTTTAATGTGTAAAATACTAATTCTGATATCCATGAACTTAAAATCAACACAGATCTTTTCCTTGTGAGACTCCTGACAGTTCAATCTTTACTATTTTCTATTGTGCCTTGTTTTTTTTCAAATTGGCATCTGATGGATTCCTTTAATTACTAAATTATTTACTTCTATACAAACAATGTAGGTAGAATGATTTGGATTAAATGCTGTTCACTACAGCCGGGTTATTTGTGATGTTCACTTGATAAACTCCAAAGCATGACATAATTTAACTAAAAAGTATAAGCTAGGTAGATACTGAGCTGGAGGGAAAACCCTGGACAAACAGGCAGAGATTAAGATCTCAGTCTGGAGACTGAGCAAATATTCCATGGCTACAAAAGTAGCAGCGCACGACCAGAGTTGATGGGAGGGAGCACCTAGCTGGAGGCAAGTAAGGGCTACTCTTATTGAAAGTGCATTTTGAAATCATTGTAGCTGTACAAAATCCTTTTTAATTTTGGAAGGTCTCCATTATGCCCACCGAGGACGGGATATAGTCTTGAGAGGAAATGCTGACATCAGGTTTTAGAAAGGCAGGAAGGCTCAGTGAACTGGGCTCTTGGGGGGTGTGTGTATCTTAAAGAGAGAACATGAAGCAAAATGTTATCATGTTCTTCCAAAAGTGTCCCCCAGTATTAACCTTTGCAGAATCTGTGTTGCGATTCTGTGCTATAATCTGTCAATCTGTGCTTTCTCCATGGCTTGATTTTATTTACAGGATGAGACAGTGTTTTCCCTGACATGATGCTTCATTACACCCTGCTGATGAAAGCAAGAACAGCAGTGAGCACACTCAGAACGGCCAGACTGAGGACATGGAAATCACAGAATTGCTAGGGTTGGGAGTGATCTCGGGAGATCATCCAGAGTAATCCCCCTCCAAGGCAGGGTCACCTGGAGCAGGTGATGCAGGAACACATCCAGGTGTTGTTTGGAACGTCTCCAGAGAGGGAAACTCCACTCTCCGTGGGCACTGTCCCAGTGCTCTCTCACCCTCAATGCAACGTTCTTCCGTATGTTGAGGTGAAACTTGCGTTTTAGTTTACACCCATTGCTCCTCGTCCTCAGGAGATCCTCAGGGGAAAAAAAGGGAAAAAACCCCATAGGGCTGAGAAAAACAGAACATTTTTACAAAAACAAACGCTGACTTGCCTTCGATNTGCCGGGGGAGCCCCGCCGGGCCGCGGCCGGGCCATGGCGCTGCTGCCCGCGCTGCTGCTGCTGCTCCTGCCCCTGGCGGCGCTGGCGGCCGCCGCGGTGCTGCTCGGCCTGCCCGGCTACGACATCCCTCCCGGGGTGAACCAGCCGGCCAAGCTGCGCCTGGTGCTGACCGTGCTGCTCGGCACCGCCGCGCTGGTGAGTGCGGGGCGGCGGGCGAGGGGGATCCGCGGGCTGGGGGAGCAGCGGCTGCACAAACACGGGGAGCCGGGGGCAGGATCAGCGTGTCCCCGCTGTCCCCGTGGGGTGCTGGCGGTGCCGCATCACGCGGAGGGGATGCGGGGGGCATCCCCCATGGGGTTCTGCTCAGGGGTACCCCCCGATCCGGACGCTGCCCCCGGTATCCCCCGGTGGATGCTGGCCCTGGTGCGGACACTGCCCCGGGCACCTCGGCCGGGATGCTGCGGGGAGCGCTGCCCATGTGGCGGGCAAGCCCCGTTCCCGGTTCAGGAACGTGCTGGGGCGTGCTAGCGGAGATTGCGGGCACCTAGCTGCTGGCAGTCCCGAATTCCGGGCTGGGCTGGTGTTTTGCCTGATAACAGCCCGCACCTTCAGGTGAAATCAGCTTGCACAAGGAAAGCTGCGGCCCTTCAGCTGCTCCTGCCACGGCTGACAATTATGGCGCAATCCGGTTAGGGCTCCTTTACTTAATCCCTAGACTCCCTTGGGCAGCGTTGCATAAACAGCATTAGAGCCCTCCTCAGCTCTGCCTCTGTTACTTGCTGTCTTTGAATTGCTTAAAATCTTCAGTTTTGTTACTCCTTTAGCCACAGACATCACCCTTGCTATCACACAGCCTTTGTTTTCCTCCACAGAGATTCTTAAACTATTTACATCCTCTTTATTTAAATTAAATTTACTGACAAAGCTGCCCGGCAGTCTGGAACTCCACTAGCAGGTGACAAGACAGACTCACTGGGCATTAAAATGAGGGATCTTGTTCAGCCAGTGAATGGTAACTATTTGATTCCCAGCTTCTTGTTTGTTCAATTATTACATCAGATTTCTATTCTAGCTTGCAAGAGCATTGCGAGAGCACTGGGAAAGGAAACAACTTCGTTTTTCTCAGTAGATCTGTTGTGCAAATAAAAAGCAGTAACTAACTTGTATAACACAGCTTGGCATTTAAATTTCCAAATTCACTGAGTTTTATGGTCTAATTAATAAATATTAGTTTCACCAATGAAGAACTGTTTCTGCCTATGGTGTTTTGTGGTTATCAAGCATAAGTGAAACAAGAATGACCACAAATGTGTGCAGGACAATGCTGATGATTAAAATGTGCTCCAAGACAACCAGTTTGGCTGATCTTTATAACATTTCTGATGTGATGTTACAATGACATTGGATCTGAGTAGTGCAAGTACATTTTTCTGCAGTCTGCAGGATGTGGGAACTTGGGAAAATGTCCAAATCGGGGTTCTGTGTTTCATTAAAATTTCCCCCAAATAAGTTTGATGTAAGTACAATGCAGAGTTTTTACACCCTGGCTTAATCCAGACTTTTAAAGATGCCTTAATGTCTTTTACCTTTAACAGGGAAGGATTTTGGAGAAGACTGGGCTTTGCAGCCAAATCACTTTTGGCCGATACGTGCGACAGGGACGGAAACTAGGGTTGGATCCAAAGCTCTTTATCCAGGATCTGCAGTTTAACAAAGTACCTGTGAGGGTTTATCAGCCTAAAGCTACCTCGGATGGGCCAAGGAGAGGCATCCTCTTCTTTCATGGAGGAGGCTGGGTATTCGGAAGCCTTGGTAAGATACTCCCTGGAAGAACTGTAGTAGTACAGAAAGAATATTCTCATCTTTTTAGAAGATTGGAGTAAGATGTAGTTTCAGCATGTGATTTGGGATGAAGTCTGAAGCCTTTCTGGAATGGACATTCCTTTGGCTGTCTCAGAGCTGAGGGCAAGAGCAGAGCACTAACAACGATATTTCTTTTGCAGATACCTATGAAAAGGTGTGTCGCTACCTCTCCAGGGAGAGTGACTCGGTAGTTGTGTCTGTGCAGTAAGTGAACACTACCCAGTTCTGTAGCTGGGAGATTGTTGTTGCTGTGGGACCAAAACTAGAGCTGTGCTGGTGTTGGAGATGTTCTTTTTTGGCACAGGAATCTCTGTGGGATTCAGTCAAGTCCATAAAGAGAAAAATAGTGAAAATGGAGATTTTGCAGCCCTTAACTATTTATGCCCAGAGATACTCCTAGAAGATACAAATTGAACAAATTTGCCACACTAAGGAAGTCTGTAAGAACCAATTAAAAACTTAGGTGAAAAAGTCTTCCTTGTGCTGAACATATGGACATGTAACAAGATGCTCCATACAATTGGGAGCTATGGGAAAAGAAAACAATCACACTGTAATACTCACATTTTACACAGAGGCACAGAATTATTAAATAATCTTGTCGGGATGACAGAGGGAGTTTTCACCATCACTAAGAACTGTACAATTCCTTGTTCAGATAATTTGCCAGAGACAATCCTACTTCAGTGACTCCTTGTGACTGAACTCACCATTTCAGCTTATCTGCAATCCCAAAAGGAGGAGCAGCTGTTTGGAGGCACTGAAGATCCTAACACAGAGCCAAACCACCCCAAAATCGTAGGGCTGAAGAACAGCATACAAGACCATTTCCTGGTTACTGCCACTGACATTTCCTTCCTCTTGTGTCCATGTCCCAGGTACCGTTTAGCCCCTGAGCACAAATACCCCGCTGCCTACGAGGACTGTCTGAACGCCACGCAGCACTTCCTGCAGCACCTGGAGCACTACGGCGTGGATCCTGCCCGGGTCACTGTCTGTGGGGACAGTGCTGGGGGCAACCTGGCAGCTGCTGTGAGCCAGACCCTGGCAGGCAGCTCAGAGCTGCCCAGACTGCGTGCTCAGATCCTCATCTACCCAGGCCTTCAGGCACTGGACTTCAATTTACCATCCTACCAACAAAATCGGGGAGTGCCTCTGCTGTTCCGGGAACGCGCTGCTTTTTTTGCTTTGCTGTACCTCAATGGGGATGCACTGCACATGCAGGAGGTCTTGGAGGGCTCTCATATTCCTCCAGACATGAGGCTGAAGTATAGAAAGTGGGTGAGTCCAGACAACATCCCTGAGGAATTTAAGGTCAGAGGTGTGAAGCCACTTAGGCCCACTGATTTTATAGCTGAAGTTTATGAGACAGTGAAGAGATTCTGTGAGCCCAACCTGTGCCCACTCTTGGCTGAAGACTCTGTTGTTCACCAGCTGCCAGAATCCTTCATCCTGACCTGCGAGTACGACGTGCTGCGGGACGATGGCTTGCTGTACAAGAAGAGGCTGGAGGACAACGGGGTTCGAGTGACCTGGTACCACCTCGAGGATGGATTCCATGGGATCATAAGTCTCTATGATTATTGTGGCTTCTCATTTCCATCTGGGAAAAGGGGATTGGACAGGGTTGTTAACTTCCTAAAAAGCTTATAGTAAACATCTTAGATTCCATGAGTCTGTTCATGCCTCAAGCTAGGAAAATATCTTTTTAGGATATTTAATATCAGGTTATGGGTAGTGAATCAGGGCAGTCATTAACAATGATAGACAAGGTTCATCAGAACCTCATTCCAGCTGTTAGTTGGAACATGGAATATGCAAACCTTAAACAAGCTTGTACCATGCTGCAAGCCCCTATCTTTAGCTCTTTTAGTAAAGAACAGTTCTTTGAATGGACATCCTGGTATGTTCCAGTTGTTTAAAATAAATCATATCTGAGTGAAGAGAAACTGTGTGTTAGCAGGTGTGTGTGGTGTGAGAATAAAACCCAGCTGATGTAAGTGGGTTATGAGCCACTGACAATAAAATAATAAATATAATGACAATAAGGAAATACGCTGCTGTGTCAAACGTGTTCTCTGTCACTGGGCACAACAAAGAAATGGTTCCATGGCCAACATCACCAGTGTTCCTCAGCACACAGGCAGGACTGGAGCCCCTTTCTGCCCCAGTTTTAGCACTGGGCTGCTGGGTAAGGTTTCACTCACATAACTTGAAGGACAGTTCCATCAGCCAGGGAGGGCAGTGTTGCTGGGACAAGCAAATATGACTGCAGCACAAATAGGTGGGCAGGACTGGTGGAAAATTGGACCCAAATACTCTGCTACAGCTCTCATTGGAAACTGCCTGGGGAAAAGGACAAGGGAAAGATGAGGAGAGAAGGAGGGGGAAGGTCAGGAAGGTGAGGGAAGGAACAGAGCAGGTCAGAACCTACCCCTGTGGGGGTAGTGCAGGACTATAGCTGGAGTCCAGCCTCAGCTCACAGCAGTAATAAGAGGGAGAAGGATAAGCATCTTTCTTGGCCTGTATTAGTTCATTCTGTTTATGACCTGCCCTTCCTCTGCTTCAGCCAGGGCAGAAGCTGCATTGAGGGGTTCACACTGGATGTAATACTGGCCAATTAAAAGTGGCACTTAGGGCGGTCACTTGAGGCTGCTGTATCACTTACACACAACTACACAGCAAAATAGACAATAATATTTACCAAGATCATGCAAGAGAGACTTCAATAATCCTAGAATTTAATACTATGATTTGGAGGATCTTTAATAACCTGGATTTTGGTCTCATTTGCTTGTAGAAACATGAGCATCTTTACTAGCAGAGCTGCTCAGTAGATTTCAGCCCTGCTAAAGAGCTCAGCAAAATTTTGTCATTAGGCTTTTAAACTTTGTCAAAACATGCCAGTTAGGTTCAATATTAGAGCTGTTCAAGCAGATCCTCCTGACTCTGCTAAAATTGCTTCCTTTAGACTTTTTTTTTTCCTGGAACCAAATGCCAGACCATGTTGTAGTCTGCTGCAGCAGAAATAGAACAAAGGGAGGTGAGGGGAATATGGTTCATTCATCCTTTTCAGATGCTAGTTCCCATGGCAGGTGAAGATATTTAACCAAATTAACCAAAGCACAGATAATTTTTCAAGTGCAATACAGTATCTTTTATTTACACTAAGGAACTAATCCAGAATTTTACAGGGACTGATTTTACCAGTTGACTTTACCAGCTGAGGCAAATAACATAGACTTTTGCTCAAAAAAGCACTTGTGTAGATGAAGAAAGGAACACTGGGACAGAGCTGCTGTGATTACTGGGCTGCCTCAGCAATGCCAAGTGTTGTGTTTCTCTCACTTTTACAAACTCAGCAGCATCTCATACAGAGCAGCCTCATCTGCTTCCCAGCTCCCAGACCAAACACTAAGGAGGGCCACGATGGGGAAATTTGAGGTGAGGAACAGAAAATTCCAGTGCAGGGCTGTGTGTGCCAACATTCCCGGCAGCGGTGATCTGTGACTAATACTTAAATCCCATTTTATATATCCTTAAACAACTGTATGTGTAAGGGAAGGCCCTGTAGCTCTGTGGCCATTCAAAGGCCCCAGAGCTCCCCTGGAGGCTGGATTCCAGTGGAAATCCTTCCTGAGGCAGGCAGGCAGCACACACTGCTTGGGACTCCCTGCATGGTCCCCAGTCTGTGCCTTGGGGTGAGCAGGGCACATGAAGAAAAGCAGTGTTACTCCCACCTGTGACAGGCTGTTGTGCCTTCAGGGCATCCCCTGGGCTCTGAGAGCAGCTTGCTGGTAAAATAGGATTATTTTAATCAGCACACCTACAATTCATATAAACAAACTGCATTCAAATAAAGCCCAGATCTTTTACAATACTTTTCCCACAAGCAGCATCTGCTAGAAGGTCCCTTCCACCAAGGTGCCTCTCCACCCCCAGGTGTTGTTATCCTTCTCTCCAGACAGGCTGCTGGAAGGTTGGATATGCAATGCTGCTGCATGAAACTCTTAAGCAGCACAAGGCAATCAGCTTTTCATTTTCAGCCTTCTTAAATGTGTCTGCAAATCCATGATGCAAGTGTTGAAATCAGCCTGATCAGATCTCATGACGTACAGATGCAGTTGCTTAAGTGGAAATTCACTTTGAAAAGCAAATGCCCTGGTTTTCAGGGATTAAATTATAAGTAACACAAAGACTGACAAAGGTGTGTGATACCAGTGACAAAAATACAATCTGACTCAAAACCACACAGAGCCACCTGAATGCTGTGCACAACAGCATCGTGTGCATCTCCTTTTGGGGCCTGCCACCACAGCACTTCTCATCTGTCACAACGAAGCAAGAAGTCAAAATTTGGTGTCAGGGTGTGCTGAGAGCTGCAACAGACACAGCTACAGTCTGTGCTGCCTCCCCTCTGCAGCTGGAGTCCAAGCTGGCCTGGATTCCTCAGAAATCAGATTTCCCCATTCTTGGTAGTTCTTGGCATTGCTAATTCAATTCAATGGAACATGGTGTGCTGGTCAATATATAGATTTAGAGGCAGGAACCTCCTTCTGTTTAAATTCTAGAAATGGATCTTGTGGTGACTTTTGGCTACTTTCTTACCCAGTCAGTACCTTATTTTTTGGATTAATAAAGGGGAGATATTATTCATACAACAATTCTCATTCACCACAGGAAGCATGGAAGGAGAATGTCAATGAAAAGATTTCTCTCCCCTATCCAATAGCAGCTGAAAACAAGGAAAGCTGTGGGATACAACTAGCAGGAGAGCTCATGGAGTATTATTATCTTTCTGAATTTTTAAGTAATAGGTTACCTGTGCTAACTTTTCAAATATCTATCAGAGAGGCTCTGAAGAATCACGACTCCTGGTTGATAACTGGAGTGCATCTATCAGTATCTAACAGTGATTTTCTCTTCCAGCCAGAGGGTGGACACACCATGTCTTGGAAACAAAAAGAACCATTTTGTCCTTAATCTGCTGTCAAAATACTACAAACATTCCCTAAGACAACTGTGGAGTAAAAAACACCTGGACCAAATGTTTAATTATACCATTTCTCACATTTAATCTTGTCTCAGAATAACCCACTCTCTATGGCCATCTTGAAGACCTGATGAAAACCTGCACTGGAAAGAAATTGAGTGATATCCAGTATCTGCCCCTGTGAAATTCCTGTGAAAGCACAACAATTTCTGCTTTTGCTACTTGCCAGCTGACACAACCACCTAAAACTCCCAGCCTCCCGACCAGGGATATCCTCCCCAAAATGTTGGTAGAATCCTGGACTTTGAAGAGAGACAGAATATGGGCAAACCCTCAGGCAGCTGGTGAGAGCCAGAGAAGCTGGGGATGCCTCTGTGTAAACTGCTTAGGGTGATCTTAAGCACTGCTTAATATAGCTTGGTGCTGGTGGGAGCTGCTCTGTGCAGAAGGAGCCAGAATTAGGTTATACAGGCAGACAGCTTTAGACCAGTTGGAACAAGTTGCTGGGTTCCATCCTGACCTGCAGGTGGTCAGGACTATTTCAGAAGATATTACATCACTGAAAAACAAAATTTTTCATCTCTTGGCTTTTAGTCAATAAATAGCTGCAGTGAAAAAAAACAACCAAGCCAAAACACAAAACAAGTGGGATGGAATTTGAAAGGACATAAAACTCTGAATTGCTTTGCCCTCTGTTTTAAATTTTTTTTTGTTTTTACACAGCTTCCTATGTGTTTCTTTGAAGAAAGAACAGAAAATTCTATTCCATAGCATGTCTGATATTTCTAAGAATAAAGCAAATGTAGGAAACAGCTGCATGTCCAAGGACAAGGTGAAGCAAGGTTCCTCCCTGTGCAGGAAGCAGGCAGACCTTGATTACCCTTGGCTTTACACAGGGAAAGCACTTAACAGCAGATAAGCTGCAAAGCAAGCTGCATTAGCTGGCCTTGCATTAGCAGAGAGCAAACCTGGAAGAAATAAATGTGGGGAGCATTTCCACCCCTGGATAGGCCACCCCAAACTTTGCTCCTATGTAGGAAGTACTGGTACAATTCCAAATTCTTATTGCTCCAATATGCAACTTCTGTATTTAAATCACATTTGGCCCAGAGCAGAGATCTGCAAAGCTCAGCTGCTCTTGGTCTGAGGCTCAGCAATAAACCTGCAGCAAGTTAAAGGTTTCCATTCAATATATCTGGAATTCATTTAATGCAATTCATTTTTGCTCAGGATTAGCAATATTATAATTCTTTTTAGGAGCAGAAAAAGCATATACCATAGTCTTGGCATGGACAAGCCCCTGGCCATGGTCTGGATGGAGTTTTACCTCTGCAACATTTTGGTCACTGTGATTTAGATTTGCATTTTCAAGGCTGGGTTTTCCAGTGAAGGACATCGACGGCTCAGACGTGCAGAGCAACAGTGGCACCTATTGGCAAAGGGACCGTGGCTCTGTGAGACACCCAAAACCATCCGGGGACAGCCCCTCAGCTGAAGGCAGCAACCAGGAAGCAGCGTCCTTGATGAAATCTTTCAGAGATGCAAGAGCCCTGGTAATTAGATAAGCATTATATGGGTTTTTTTAGGCTTCAAAGCCCCGGGGAGATCAAAGGCAATTAGGAAAAATTGAAAGCAAAATAGGTGAAAGTCAGTGAATCACAGTTGGCTATTAGTGCCATGCTATTAAACACATTCCCTTGAAAAAACATCTCTAAGATAATGCATGAAGAACGAATTAAAGTGGAATGAAAATTGGTGGGTACAGAAATTCTTGTATCCACAAGGAAGTCCTCCATATTAATTTTATTGCCAGTACAGCTATTAAAAGTGTGTTTTTTGTTTGTTCCCATCTGCTGATATTTTTTGTGGCAGTACCAACCAGGCATGCACCTCCATAGCAGAACAGAGCCCAGACAACATCTAGAATACATCTTAGAAAATGATACAAAGGTAGCCTTAATTTCACACAGCTCTAATCAGTTTGCTTTAAAATCCGCTCATCAATTATTCACAGTTATTAAACATTTATGACAAATGAAACATTTATGTTTATCATCTACTGCGCTTTTAAAAGCAAAGCTCATACATGGAAAAAATGATTGGCTTGATGTACAGGGAATTACTGAGATGCACAAGAACCACCTCTGAAATTTGTATGAAAACATTAATAACAAAATCTGAGAGCCACAAGTCTGATCTGTTTTTGTTGAGCCATTTACAATTAAATATGAACCCAGGACCCCTGGGGAGCCCAAGGTAACCTGGTGAAATGTGTTCTGGTGGAGAGCTGCTTCAGCAGGAGGATGCACAGCTCCAGCAGACAGCTCAGATGGGATTAGTGACACCCAGCTCCAAAATGTCCCCTTTGGTCTGTTTGACTGATCAGCTGTTTCCCCCTGGAAATTTCCTCACAGCCAGCTTTGTGCTGAGCCCAGCTCCAGCTGAACTCCTGGCAGAATGAGTCCAGGCCTGAGCTCAGCGATGGTGGAGCCAAACACCAACCAGCCCAAAACAAAACCTGAATGTATCTTTATCTCAAATATCCCACATGACAAAATTTCAGACAGAATATCTCTGATTACTAAGGTTTTCCCCTTTTTAATTTTTTTTCCTACAAAATGTAGCTGCCCATGTTTATCATCAGCATTATGACATAATTTTAATTATTCCAGACAAATCCCCTGAGCCATAGCTGAAAGAAAACACACAGCTACATCAAGAATATCTCATTTATATTTCCTTTCTGACCATAATGAATGGGTCACAATCCCAGGTTCTGGGCCTGCATGTCTGGTTTGTGCCCATGGGCAGAGGTAAATATAGACATGATTGTTCCCAGGTTCTGCACTGCATTTGGCAGAAGTCAGTTGAGGTAGGAAAGGAAGATAAAACTGAAAGATTCCTACCCCCATAGCTTAGAGACACTAATTCTTGCTGAGGGAAACAGTGCTGTTTAATCAGTGTCAAGAACCCTGTGCTAGAGGTTCCCTAAATGATAAATGCCCTTCTTGTGTCTAGCAAAACATTTCCCAATTCACTCTAATCTTCAGAAATTACAGGGGCTTTTGTTCACTGAAATTAAGCAGTGCTTTATGTTGTGCTTCAGGAACACATACATCTGAAAGAATTAAGATGTTCACAGCTGCCACGGAAAAGAAGTGAGAAAATCTGAAATTTCATCATTGCAAGTCTGCAGTAACTCAGAAATCCATTTATTAGTAAATAAAATTCAGCCAAGTTGTGAAAATGTACAACAGAAATTCTGGGTTCCATTGTAATACGTTCATTCTTCAGGAAGGTAAGTTATTAATGAAGAAAATATCATAACCTTATAAAGAAAAGAGACAATTTGACACATACACCTGGTGATAAAACCTCTCGGAGACCTCTGAACTATGGATCCAGTTTGGAATTTAAATATGTTTCCCTAAGACAAGTAAATGGCCGTGTTTATCTGGCCCACTCTGGTATTGCAATTACTTTGCTAACATATAACAAACTCAGCTCCTGGGAACCATTGTAATTTGCAAAGGGAGACTTTTTGAGGATGTGTCAGATTTATCCAAGCTTGTTTTGAGAAATTTTTTTTAGTCTCAGGGTCCTCATGTGCTCACTCGTGTCTCAAAAGCAAGAGGCCACCAGGCTCTTCAGCTTTTTGTGGAGCAAACATGTATTGGGATACATTTCAGTTATGAAAATGTTCCAGACAGTCTTGACTGCAGGATTTGAGCTGTGTGTGAACGCCTGTGGCATTAAAGAGGCAGCATGGTGCCTGGAAGAGATGCCCATCTCTCAAAGCCAGCATCTCTCTTGCCTGGAAGGGGCTGTGCAGGCAGGACAGATCCTTTGGGCTGAGCCCCTCACTGGAGGCTGGGGCTCCCCAGGAGCAGGAATTGTGGCAGCCAGGGCTGCAGTCACTGGGAGCTTTGGGAGCCCCGTGGAGCTCACAGGGACCAAATGGCAGAGCTCTGGGGAGAAGAGAAACCTTGACCAGAGCTTGTTCCCATGGTCAGGTGGACTTTTCCAGAGTTAAAAATATTCCTTGGAAGGTGCTTAAAAAGAGCTCTCCAAGACAGTTACCTGAGCCAGCCTCACTGGTCTGAGTTTGAGATGGGACACAGAGCCTGCCAAGTCCTGTCCTCTGATCCTCCACGTTGGGACTGGCATTCAGGCTCATCCTTCTTCCACAGGAATATGGAAAACCTTTCTCTGATGGCACGAGGCACACATTCCTCACAAAGCTTGTTCTGTATTTAAATATTTATTTTCCATGTTGGTGGAAAACCATCAAATTTTCATTAGTAATTAAATTATCAGTAATTAAATTCTATAAATTTTTGTAGGGTTTGTTGCACAGAGATGATCAGCTCTTCCAAGGCACCATCTTAAACCCATGCCATTGATACTCTTTTGCTCCCCCCACAAGGCCAAGCAGATTTCACTTGCCACACCTCTGTGATGACAACCTCACTGCCATGTGGGGCTGCAACACTTCAGGGGAAAAAGTCATTTAATAGCTTTTCAAAAGAATTCACATTTGCTCCTTCTTTTCTAGACAGTGTGACTTTCCTCATGGGAATGCCATCACACATCAGCAGGAGCTGCAGCTGCCATGAGGAATTTCATCCAACAGCAAATACCTGAATTTCATTCAACAGCAAATACCTGAAGCAAGATCTGCCTCACCCAGCTCTGGGCAGGGCACAGAGGACCACATCCACTGGTCCCAGTAAGACCAGGTTAACCATTAAACAGAGCAAGGCCCTGCTTATTCACCTGAGAAAAGAATGGATAAACTTCCCCATAGTGACGCATTCTGTGCAGAAACTTCTTACTAATTTATACATCATAGTCATATTTCAAAGGAACCACTTATCTCCAAGAGCAGCTGAAAGCAACAAAATTGTACCAGCACACCCTGAGCCTGGTTTGTGCTATGGGCAGACTCTGATGAAGACATTCTCTCAGTTCTTTCCTTTTTTTCTTGCTGTCTTGTGATTTAAAACTTACACAAGTTCAAAAGGCTGTTTGAGGGAGATTTGCTTCATAAAGGAATAAGTTTGGAACACTGAGGAAGCGGTGCAGAATGGAATTACATTTTTTTATATCTAACTGTGATGTAACTCCTAAGCTAGTTGGTGCAGAGAAGAACTGCCCTGACAGGGTAGAATGGACATAATTCTGTAGTTGCAGTGATGGGGGCATTGGCTCTGGGTAGAGAAGAACCCAAGTTCTATTTAGCAATGACCCATAAGAAAACAGTTACTTAAATACAAAAGTAGTTTGGGAGCAATAATGTTTGTTAAAAAGGAAAAAAAATCTCTGGCCACAGTCATTTTAGAGGGAGTTGCTCTTTTTTTGTCACATACTTTTATTTTTTCAATTGCAAGGACCCCTGAGGACTGAATCCAAGAAACAGATCCCAGAAATGTTGCTCCCAGTTTTCAGGTGGAAGCTGGGCTCATTGAGTAGGACTTGCTGTAAACACACAGAGAGCCCCTGGCCCAGAGAGCTCCCAAACCTCCCAGATCTTCAATATTCCACCAGCTCTTCAAAAACCACCCTGAACAAGCCAGTCAACTTCTTAAAAATACGAGCCCAGGACTGGCTGTGTAAATATGAACCTACCTGCTCCAGTGCTGTAAATATGTAATTTAGGCTGGTGTCTCATGACACATTTTGTGTCTAATTTAAGGAACTGTGTATTTGGACAGGAGGGTCTGGATGCCTGTCAGGTAAATATTACAGGCTGTAAATTTTCAGCAGATTTGACCCTATATTTAGTTAGCACTATATATAAAGTATATATATAAAGATCACTGACCTGATGGGAGCCCTTGTCCTTGGCAGTGTTGACCTGAGAGGAAGTTCAGGGTCCATGAAGGAATGAGCCACAGCCACCTTTAAGTCTCAAACAACTCCAATCTCCTGTGCCAGCCTGGACATCCTTGATTTCAGCACTTCTGCTGCTGTGAAAGGTGAGAGCCTTGTCCTCCCCTCAGGGTGGGGAACACTGAAAACCAACAGGAAAGTGCTCATGGAGAAACATCTTAAGGGCCAGGCACTGCCTCAACCTAGCAGCACATAAAGAGAAAATCTTGGATTTTCAGAGTTAAAAGTAAAGCAGTTTTGAGTTCCTACAGTGATACAGAAGCCATGGCTTTGCACGTGCTGGTTGCTGATATCTGGCCATGGAGTCAGATTCCTAATTTAATCTCACTTAGAGATATCTGGAGGGGTGCTGGGAACCCCCACAGGTTTGTGCAGACAAACCCACAATTTTCTTCTGTTCCCTCAAATGCCTGAGCTTTGAAAGCACCTTTAGTTATAGCAGCCATAAGCTGTGGTTGCAGCAGTGCTCTCACTGAACAGCCCAGTCTCCCTCCTTTGTATTGTTGGCAATTTTCCTTCAAAATACGTTCCTAGCACAGTCCCAGGCTTTGTTTTTTTGAGGCAGCTGTGCACGTTCTCCATCACCTCTACCACTGCATGCTGCAGGGACGCTTGGCATTCCTGCTGGCAATACAAATATTGAAGGCAGAGCGCTCAGCTGAGCCCCTCGGGTGTTTTTTAGGCTGAAACACAACAAGCCCGCGGGTAACCCCGGCTCAGTGAGATCCCAGCGGGTCGGAGCGGGGCAGGGCTGGGCGCAGGGTGACCCCAGGGTGCTGTAGGCGTGCAGGGGAGCAGCAGGTGGCAGAACTGGATCTGGCTTGGTGCGCCTGATCCCTGGTGCTGCTGATCCCTGGCGCTCCTGATCCCTGGCGCGCCTGATCCCTGGTGCGCCTGATCCCTGGTGCTCCTGATCCCTGGTGCTCCTGATCCCTGGTGCTCCTGATCCCTGGTGCTCCTGATCCCTGGTGCTCCTGATCCCTGGTGCTCCTGATCCCTGGTGCTCCTGATCCCTGGTGCTCCTGATCCCTGCCCTCTGCTGCCAGCTGCCCCTGCCCATCGCTGGCCACCGAGGCTCAGCTCAGGCTCTGCAAAGGTCCCAGGGAGCCAGAGCCCCTCTGATGGCAGATCCCCCCCCCCAAGGAGAAGGAATTTCTGTTTATTCCTTCGAACCCTGCCTCGTCTCTGCTCAAAGCACGCAGCTTTCCCAATGTTTCCAAATCCCTGGGGGTGAAAGGTGCCATTGTTACTGCTCTTACTTCTATTAAGAGTAGAAATGAGGTCAAAGCAGGGTCGAAAGTAAACTGGGCTTGACTTTATGCAACCAGCGCAAAAGCAGCCCTTTTCTTTACGGATTAAATCACACCCTGCCCAATTAGCCACTCTGAACCTGGAAACCAAGAGCTGTCTTGATTAGATTTTGGTGGCAGATCTCTGTGGAGCACACCCCCAGTGTTCCCTGCTCCGCGGCTGGCACCCAAGGGAGCAGGAGGACTCGCTGCCCTCCATGAATCATTTTTTTTTGGGCTAACTCAATGCCCTCACTGCAGGACACACGGGAGACAACCCAAGGATGCAGCCAGCCCAAAATGACCTGCTAGGTTTTAACATCAACTCTTTAATTGTCACACAAATCCCTGTGATTTACACACTGGCCACTTCCACCTTTCTCACTCCATGATGTAATTTTTTTACTGTTTCTGCTGTATCTGAGCAGTGCTGCTGCAGTTTTCAGTGGCCCTGTCAGTGATTAAATCTCAGGGAGGGGATGTGCCTGCAGCCAGTCAGCAGGAGAAACACAGGCATTTTCACTCTTATTTCCATATTTTGAACACTTGACTAAACTTGCTCCCTGTGCACAGAGCAAAGTGCTGTGGTTGATGGTTCAGACAGCTCTGTCAGCCCGTGTTTGCATGAGCAGAGTCAGGCTGGGCTAGTGGCCTCTACCTGTTCTCTGATTAATGAGCCTTTGCTCTGGCTGGGCATTTCACAGAAAAGGCTTCTCTTCAATTTATAGGCACTATTTGCAACACCACCTCTGTGGCATCGATTCATATCAGCAAACTGCTACAGGGAAAAATATGTTCCAATTAATAGTAAATGAGGAATGTGGTTTTCTTTGCCCTTTTTTTTTTTTTAACTGATAATGAGGAAAATAAAAATAGCATCTTCCAGTGAACCAGTGACACGTCTAAGGTATTAAAAGTTTAAATCTGAACACAAAGCAGTCTCAGTCCCCCAAATATCAACCCTGTTAATGGGAAAATGTCAGAAATGCCTGTGAGGTTTCAGATGGCCTTTAAAAAGCAGAACACTGACACCAAAAACCTGAAATAATGGACCAGCTTGGTACCAAGCTGGAGTAAATTTCTTGGTTTTTTAAGGTGAATGTAACTTTGGCTTATGGTGCTGGTTTGACAGTCTTAGAAATCACAGGCGTCTGCTTCTGCCTCGAGCTGAGACAGCAGGCACAGAGGCAGGGAGAAATTATGCAGAGTGCTCTAATTTTATTCAGATTTGTTAGAATAAAAAAAGTCTACTTAGCTTCAGATGGTGAGAAATCACAGCTTTTAAATCATGGGTTTTGCAGAGATTACTGCTGTGGAATCTAAAGGGTAGAATTTGCTGGCTTCATCGTTGAGATAACATTTTTCTTTCCCTAAAACACATCGAGTCATAGCAAACTTCCAGGCCTATTTTAAGGAGATCCACTGTTGATAATTATTGTCTTTTTTTAGAATTCTGCAGAAATTATTTCTTTATTTTCCCATATCCTTTGGAATTCCTGTGTCAGGAGTACAGCAGATGGCCTATATAAAATAAATACTGACATGCAGATTTACTGTAGGATCAGCCAGGGTATGACTAAGCTGAAATACCTGAGCAAAGATTTCCTCTGAAACCAGCATTTGTCATTGTCTTTATACTCTGCTGGAAATGGCATCATAAAATACACAGCACAGCAGGGTTATTTCCAGGGGAAAATCAGGAATTCTACATCATCGGATGAATTGCATACAATATGGCCCAAAGTAAATTGAAAACAGTGGAAATCTTTCAACTGGCTGTAAAACTTATGGTCAGGCTGTTACCACACTGTTCTTAGAACTGGAACTCCAGCAGATAAGAATAATTCTATTTTTAGACAATGATGATTCCCAAGAAGTCTTTTCTTGTGTTCAGTTCTCCATTTGTGCTGCAAAGTTCAGGGGAGCAGACTCCTCTATCACCCCACGTTTCCTGTGCAGATTAAATCCCACTCTGCCCAATTCTCCCATCCCAACCTCCAAACCAAGGCCTGTCACCAGTAGATTTTGGTGGCAGATCTCAGTGTGGCACCACCCAGTGCTTTTCCTTTGGTTTCAGAGGAAAAGGCCCCTGGTTGAAAGCTGGATGCTCCCTGTGCCATCTTCTCCTCCTTCCTGTAAATAATCACAAGATGTTTTACCAAAAGACACCAGCTGTGTTTAAGCATCCCCAAAAGTGATGGGGACATGGGTGGCTCTTCAGGCAGTCACTGATATGAGCTCAGCATGAGGAACACAGCAACTTTTAAAGAGTTTTTTACCAAAAAAAAACCCCAAAACTGCTGCAAGTCTCCACTTCCTAAACCCAGGGGTCAATTCCCTGCTGCAGAGCGCGGTGCTCAGCCCTTCTGGTGGGTTTTCAGTGTGAGCCACAGACTTGGCAGCTGCAATTGGAGGGGTCCCAGCTCCCACAGCCCCACGTGTGGGTGCTGTAAGTAGGAGCAGGGCCCACCCTGCCAGCTGCCACCCAGCAGAGCAGCATTTCCCTCTTCAGCATCAGCACCTCTCCCTCCAAAGCTCACAGGTGACACCCTCACCCCAGCGAAGTGGAAGTCACATTTATCCAAATCTGCTAGAGATGCAAGAAGATCCCAAATTTGTCATTTCTTCCCCTTTCACAGACAGGGAAAGGCAGTGGATATTCTTTAGGGTACACACCTCTCTATCCAGTTGTGGTTACAACAAAGCTTTTGCCATCACGAGTTGGATTTCAGAGACAATCACCTTTGGGCTTTATAGCAAAGTGCAAAATCTGTGTTTACAGGGGTTATTTGAACACTTGTGCCACCTGGGCAACCAATTCCAGCAACACATGCCTTGAAAAAATAGCTTTTATAGAATTCAGCTGTGGCTGCCCCACATCCACCCCCAGACAATTATTTTCTCAGGCAGCTTGAACCGTGACAGGCTCCAGCCACCTACTTGTGGCAGCTGTTTCCATCATCACCCAAATATACTCATACCACAGGGGAGGCAGGAGGCAGAAAAACCTGCAGGTCTCCACTTAATAACCTAAGGGGCCAGTTCCCAAACTCATCTGGGAAAAGAACCCGAAGGAGACTGGAACAGTCACGTTCCAGCCAGCAGATAAGATTGTATCTTGTGCATGTATCCCAAAATAAAGATCATGTGAATGCTCTACTTGGCCAAGAAAATTGAAATAATTAGGAAAGGGAATCTTTTTTTATATCGATCTATTGATTGACATGTTCTGCCCTCACTTAAAAATGTGCTAAGATGAGGAAATTGGAGGTGTTTAGGGGCTTTTTTACTTCTTTGCTGTTCAAAAACCTCATACAAACCAAAGGGCTTCTGCCTAAACTTCAGGAGCTTTTGGATTTTGCACCCACACTTACAGCAAGCAGATGTTTTTCAACCAATATTGAAGTTGTTCCTCAGCTGGGGAGGAAGAGGCAGGGAGGAGGAGAGAGAGTGAAATCTGAATTTGCCACACACCTAATTTTACCTGCCAGGGCAAGAGTGTTTGCCTGAGCAAAGGCAACTGCTGGTATTATAATTAATAAAACCAAGAAAACCAATTGGAGTTTTACCTGTGTTATCATAACCAATAATTTTACTATCAAAGTCTAGAAAAACAAAGTAATAATCATATTTATTTAGTAGATAATGGAATAAGACTTATTTCACTGTGAAGATACTTTGCTGTCCACAGGTGTGATAAAATTCCTGCTGTAAATCTTTTGTGCCTGCTCTTCTTGATTTTGCTGCTTGAGTCACCCCACAAGTTTAAAAGGAAGGTTTTTGGGGCAGGCACAGTTTGTCTCCATGTTGTAACCCTCCCCTGGGTGCTGATGATAATTCAGCAGGTAGGTCAGTGGTATTTTGTGTTACACTTCTTTTATTGGCAAATCTCACATTTCCTGAGCCCAGAGCCTGCCTATTCTCCTCCCATTTCTGCTTTTGGCTTGAATTCTTGTTTGAATCTTGTTGTCCTCTTAACCTGGGCACTGCACAGAGACCCTGGCCTTTGGCTGGAATGGGGAGGCAGCTTGGGAGAGACAGAGCACCTGGAGCCTCCTGAAGGCAGAAATGCTGGGGGGGAAGGAGAGCCTCAAGTTCATGATCCCTTTTTGAGTGAACCTCTAGCAAACATTCCACTGAGTCATCCATCAGTGAGAAAAAAACACAACCTCATAATTCCTGCTGATCATCTTTTCCCTTTCATTTTAGAGAAACATAATGCCTGGTTGGATATTCTCAGCCAAATGTTTTCTGAATTGGGAATCTCCCAACTTCTTTTTATTTAAAGAGCTCTTGATATTCTTTTCCAGTAAGTCAGCATTACTGCAGTAAACACTGAGCCCTTTGTAACCTTGCTGAGTGTGATCCCCTCTGAAAGTCACTCTGCAATCAAATGAACTGGGATTTCATAAGAGTAATTTGCCACACTGGCAGAAATAGGCTTATCATGCTGCTGTCAGTGGTGTCATGTGAACCTCCCTGAGTGTCCCTGCCCTTCAGCCCAGAGCCAGGGCTGGAGCCAGCCAGGGAGAGAGGAAGAGGGGAAAAAAGGGAAGAGGAAGAGCACATTAACTCCATAAAGCCCAGCACTCAGCCTCTGGCTGAAGAGGGGAGCACAGAGCTCCTGTCTGTGTTGTGGGGACCTCCTTCAACACTGGTCATGTTGGCTGGGTAAAGCAGTTGCATTTTTTTTTTTCCAGTTTGCCTGAGCTCTCTGAAAATCTGCTGCTGTTGCCCCCTCACTCTGTAGAATGTGGCAACTACTGATTTCCAGCAGCACAAGATATTTTTCCTAGTGCCTAGTAACAGGCTCTCAGCAGATCTTGACTGATTATTCAGGTTTTAAAAATACATTTCCATCAGTTTTTTGCCATTTCACAGATGTTTTTGTAAGTAGTTTCTTAATCCCTTCCTGTTAAAAGTGTTAGAGATTTGGAATTCCCAAACAGATCTTTACTTAATGAAGCAAAAGGTAACATTCTATGAAAGGGGCTCTCACCTGTACTCACACAGCTGAAACTGTGCTCTTCTCAAAACCTTCTCCTCTGAATCTTTCTCAGCAAACCTTTCAGTCATTTCCATGGTTGTGCCAGTGAATAAGGGGAAAAAGAAGCATCTTGTAGCTTAGATTGGCCAAAGCATCTTGAATGATAGAAACATGAGTGAATTTTTTCCCTTACTGATGTGATTCATCTTAAAGATTGTCCAGAAGCCAATTTTGATTGATTAAAGAGAGAAAAAATATTAGTCTGCTCATTTCATAAATTCTAGCAATAAGCATAAACTTCAACCAGCTTAAATCTGCAGGATTGCTTGGGCTCTGGCTTAGATGCATTGGGCCTGAAGAGGATGTATCTTGGTGGATAAAGCTTTAATTCCCATGGTAGTTCAAGATATTTCTGCACAGCATGGGGAGGGAAAGGAAGAGCAAAAAGGACTCCCTAAACCAAGCCAATGCAAAGCCATTGTATTGGTGATGGTATAATATCTCTGGTTATGTTTTTAAACACTTTTCTCCACAGGAACTCAAACTGTGCACGAGATCTGCCCTTCAGGTCAAGAGGTAAAGTTAAACTTAAGGTTTAGGATCTTTAAACATTCTGCAGGTATTTGGGTGCCTCCAGTTTTCAGCATTTTCCAGGCAGGAGGTGCTCAGGACATTCAGGTCCCGTTCCTCAGGACGCCCTCAGTGCACACTCAGAATTTGCCATTACTTTAGAAAGTGTTTGCTGAAGTCTTTGGGTTGTTTTAAAATTTGATTTTTTAAATGCTCTGGTAGACCAATGCTTTGGGGGAACTTCCCTGTAACTGAATCAGCAATTTAAAGTAATCAGATTAATGTCATGGTTTGGACACTCACTGGGGATGTCTCATTCAGTAATGACCAAAACTTTTTGTTTAATTTAAACCTCTCCAGGCTTTTATCTGGAAAGTTTTAATTTCCTGAGTGACTCTGAAAAAGAGACAATAAAGATCATGTGAGCTAATGATTGCATCTCCTGGGATAACTGCTTAGCACATTGAAGTGCACCTTATTATTTACAGACCTTATTATTTATTATTAAGGACTTTATCAGTAAAATTTAGTATTTTTATCACGATTTTTGGAAGTGTTGGAGGGCATAGGGGGAAGAGAAGTAACATGGAGAATAATAGCTGGTCATATTCCATGGACAATCAGCCTGAAATGTGACGCCAGGGCCCTGTACAGAAATTATTCATACCCAGCTGCCAGGCAGGTGCATCATTACTGCCTCTGCCAGACCCAGGAAATCTGGTGTGTCCCCACTGGTCCACTTTGGTTGTTACAGAAATGCCTTCAGCTACATTGTCCAGTTCTTCTGCTCCTGGGGTTAAATTTATTCAAAAGCCTGTGGCCAGGAGAGAGGGCTGAGCCTGTGCCAGCCTGTCGTTAGAAATGCATTAACAAGTTGCTCCACATGTATAATTAATAGGGATGAAGGAACCCTAGACTGTCACAAAGCCTGTTCTCCATCCCAGTACATCTCTTTGGCTTCTTGCTCCTTTCCTTTTTCATGTTATTTCTAGAACATTGGTATAATTCACTGTGTATCACTCTTGGAACACAATGTAAGCTACATAAGCATTAATACCCTAATAAAACTATTTTGCTTCTTGGTGCATCTTTTATACAATGAGCTCCAGGTATTTTAAGAGAACTTGATTAAAAATTAAGCCTCTGTCCAGCTGTGCCAGGCAGGTAAGTAAGATCATATCCATTTTACAGATGGTTAAGCACACAATAGAGAGGTTAACTGCTGTGTCCATGGCTGTTCACTGTGTTACCTGCACTGCTGGCAGTGAGAGCCCAGACCTAAATAAATCATCAGCTCTTGATTGGGCAGCTGAGGCACAAATCAGAGAAACAGTCTTTTCAGTTTCACTAAAAATAATTTTCTTCTTGTGGCTCTTTTGCCAAGTGAGAGACGCATAAACTTTGGTCAGCTGAAAAATTCAAATTAATGTAAAAGGAAATCATATGGAGCTGTTTTGGTAAACTTAATGTAAAGCTGAGGTCAGAGAGAAATGTGACATTTTGAAACCACGAATTGCTTTCTGAGGTGACTCAGTTGGAAATAATTTGTTCCACTGCTGAACTGGCTGGTACCTGGCAGTGCCTTGAACCACAGCGCTGAACTGAGAGCGAGCAGGGACAAGTTCTGCTTCCAGGTGACAGCATCCATGAGCTGCATTCGACATGCTTCACATTCAATCCTTTTTTCTGAAGACAAGCAGCAGCTCAGCAGACAGGAGCTCTGCCTCTGGAGTCCTTTTCCAACATCTGCAACACCCGGCCCCCAAAGCCCTGCTGGAGCTGGGAAGGGCCGAGAGCTGCAGGCAGGAGACAAAAGTTCTGCAGAGGTTAAAGCTCTTGTTCCTTCCTGCTCTTGGCCCTTCAGGAAGCACATCCCAGGCAGGGCAGGCTCAGGGCAGGCAGCCCAGGGGGAGAGATCCCTCCCTGCAGGGCAGAGCTGCTGTGAGCAGGGGAGCATCCCTCTGTGGGGTGTGCTGGGAGGGCAGCAAGGCAGAGAAAACAAGTGCAGGGCAGTGGGAAGAGGGATTTGATGGAGTGATTAAGTCTACAGTCCAGCTGGCAGACACAGCAGCTGTTGCTATTACAGTCCTGGTAGCATTTCATTTATTTTAAAATCTGATCTTAAAGCTTTAATATCCGATCCATTTTAAATCGCTTGCTTTGAAGGTGGCAGCAGGGGGGATCATCTGGTAAAGAACATGGAATAAAAGACAGACAAGCCTTAGACGTCACTTTATGAGACAAATCTTCTTAAACTTTTCCATTTAAGATTGGATGTCCCTAATTTTCTAGTGCTGCCATAGAAAGGAGACCAAAATCCTGGAGACTTGACAAAGGCCCCTTTTTGCTAACAGAAGGCAGGTGGAGAGCAATTTCATAACCCAGAAATGATTTCCATTAACAAAGTGAGTGCCCTCACTGACATTTTCCCTTTCTGAGCCATCCTGTTAAATAGAAAAATGGGCAGTTGCCATGAAAGTTTAAGAATGAAGTCTCAGGAATTTTTAATGGAGACACAGAGCAGGCAGGCAGAGAATTTCATCAGGAGCTGCAAAGGAAGGCTCGGGGAGGTTGGGGAAATGCTGGGTTTTCCCTGTTGCCTGTAGATGTGGGCCAGAGTCTTCACCCCATTCACATCCCTCAGGAGATCACTGTGTCATCCCTCTGTGATTCAGCTGGGAAGCAGAAATGCTGAGGTTTGGTGCCTGTGCTCAGTCACACACAGCTCTGGAGCCAGCAGCAGCAGGGACTTCACTCCCTGAGCTGGGTTAGGATGCTGCTGCAGCCTGGTGGGAGGAGATGACTCATTGTTTGTTCTGTAAGACTACAAGGAGACACCTTGAAGCAGAAAATGGCTTTGGAGTGCCAGCTTGCTTCCCAGAGCAGATGGCTGGGCTAGGCTGAGGTTAAAGATGTTCATTATAAATCCATCATCAAACTAGGGCAGCGATGGACAGCGATCACCAGACAGTGACACCTTCAGGGCTGCAGGTGGGTTTGGGGAGTGGTTCAGATTCTTTCACAGAGCAGAGCCCTGCATCCAGAACACAGCTGGAAAAGCTGCATGGGCTCTGCAATCTCCAAATAATGCTGCCTACCACTCTAAACAAAATTAGGATTCACCCCCCAGCGCAGACACCACAAACCCAGGCAACTCCTGTGCACTCAGAGCACCAGGACAAAGGGCACACACAGAGTTATTTTCCTTTCTTTTTGTATGAGAATGCAGAGGATAAACACCCCCAGAGCTGCAGGGCTCCCATTGCCCAGGCAGTTTCCTCCTCAGGTAAACCAGGCAATAGCAGCAGTGCAGAGGGTGCAGCTGCACCTCTCTTTACCAGATGGGATCCAAAATCACTTAACAGTGAAATCAGGGTTGGAGCCAGCTGCAATTTCTTTTGTCACAACGAACAGAAAGCAATGGTCTGCTTTGGGGCACTCCCAGCCTCAGAACCCCCCAGTGCTCCCTGGTGGAAAATCTGCATCCCAAACCTGAAGGAATCAGCCTGTGTGGGAGACTTTCCTCAAAAACAGTAACCAGCTTCTCAGCCTAATGGCTTCTGTTCCCTCAAGGAATAATGGGAATTAAATATTAGGTCTGTAGTCACTTCTCTGCCATACAGTGTAATATTTATGAATTTATGGTTCAAACAGTTTCTGCTTTCATTTAAAGCCTTACATTGTGGGGTTTATTTAATTTGGTTGTTTAAAAAAAAAGCCATTGTGGACTAAAAAACCCCTAAAGCAGCTTTTTCTTCCAATTTTTTTAAAGAGAATTTGTTTTTTTTAAGATGGGAGCAAATTGCACTGACAAACCACTCTTAGAAACATGATTTAGAATTGGATTTTGAGGATTTTCTACCTCAAGTTGGAAAGAAATACATGATAATGTCTTTCTAGAACACTCTCTTGTCACCTTTTACCAAACTCCTGAGGTCAGTAAATATAATGACTTTAGGAATTGCCACAGGAAGAAATCAGTGAACACAACATTCCTTTTTCATATGGACACTAGGGAGGTTTGGTTTGGGGTTTTTTTTGTTTGCTTCTTTATTTTGGTAGCTGATTTGTTTTGGTTTTTAATAATAATCATAAGACAACTGAATTATTTTGGACAGGTTATTGGTCAAGACATTGCAAGTCTAAACTCACAACCTGTGTTGATTTATAGCCAATATTCCACACTTCCCTGCCAGTCTGTAGATTTTATCATCACTATGTGAAAATTAGGTAAGTACTCAACAAAGCAACCCAAAAATAATATTCTTCTATGAAAACACAAGTCAATGTAATTATGCCTCGTTTTCCTTTTTAATATTTGCCATACATCTCTCTCTTCCTTCTGGTTGCCCCTGTGTTTTTAAAGCCACCAAATGCTGTGCTTATATGGAATCTTTTGGAGCTCAGGAAAGAGTTTTCCCATGTACAGCTCATGGAGATAAAAAGGGCATCTCAATGCATTTCAAACTGGCCAAAGTGACCTCGAGGTCACATTCTGGTCATTTCCTCCCTTGATCTGAATTCACATTTGAAGCCAGATTTCCAAAGGCTGGAGAGTGGTGCCAGCTGGTGAGCAGCATGACCAGGAGAAGGAAAAGGAGTCCAAAGCTAACCACTGATATTGCAGTGATGATAATTCAGCTTGGAGGAATGGCCTCACACCCTGGAAGGGTTGAAGCAAAACCTGCCAGCACCATGGTCTGGATGGACTTTTTTGACTTTCTCATTGCTGAGCTGATAAGAGATTTTTGTACAGCCTTCTAAGCAACATCTCACATTTCACATTCAAATGAAAGCTTTTGAACAGGCAAATTGTGCTTTGGTTGGGAGCACTGAACTTTGAAAATTCCCCTGAGATGAATTCCTGCTGGAAACAGGCAATACCATGTACCTGGGTGTGAACTGGCCAACCCTTAGAGCTCACCACTGCTCCCAGGAACTGCTGGAAAAGCAGCTCTGAGATGAAAACAAAGCAACTCTGAAGCAAACTGGCTGTGCTGAACAACCCTGGCCCAAGCTGGTTCACTCCTTACTGGCTGCCCACCTCCCTGCAAGCCTCTCACATCCCACAAAACCAGCAGCTCCCAAGTATTTACTGCTGGGGGTTTTGACAAGCCCCAGAAAATACACGCTCTGTGCTGCTACCCCAGAGTTACACAATTCCACATGGCTTCAGGGAGCTCTGGGTGGGGCGTGGGAGCTGCTGGGAGCTGGAGAGACACAGCATAATTCAAGTCCTGCTTTGTGACAGAGGGGCTGCTGTTGCTCTCTCTCTGTCAGCTCAAAATTCAGTAGTTTTTTCCCTACCAACTCTTCACAATAGTGGTTGGGTGCTTGGATAGATAGGCTGGACCTGTGGTTTTCCTGCTTTGGTTATTTCTGTGGTGGTTTGTGCTGCTGCACTCTTCAGAGGGAGCACCAAACTGGGATGTTATTTTAGATACAATTGTGATATGAAGGTACAGAAAGCAACACACAAAGGGGAAGGTGATGCCAATGTGAGAGTGGGAATGCGATTACAAAACCAGGTATTTTTGTGACAAAGTATCACATATCACTAATGATGTGTTTGTGGTTCTCCACAGTTTTCTACAGTTCTGTGACAAGGATGTGTTTCTCCATTGGACATGAAATAATAAAAGGTTCTGGTGGCTTGTGTGTCACAGGCTGCCTGGCTCTCAGACCCTTGGCAGATCTCGCTCTCCAAGAAATTTGATTTCCTGATGTATATTTCTGGTTTCTTCTCAGGAAAGAGACACAAGGATTCAGCCTTCCACCATCACCTTCACCACCATGAATCTCAATGCTTTTCCTCCACAGTCAAGCATCCCAGTGCCACAGGAGGTCAGTGAAGCAGCTCAAACCACAGGTGACCAAACATTGTTCTCTCAGAGGAATGGTGGGGTTTGGACACTATCAAAGCCCTGCTCCTTTGTTCTGAGGGATGTGAGCTGCACTGTGACGTGCCAGCCCTGCAAATGAAGAGATTTGCTCATGGAGCAGGTTGGCAGCAAGTGCTGGGCCAGTGGAAGGTCCTGCCCAGAGCTGCTGCCCTGGGTCTGCAGCCAGCACGGAGAGACCTGGGCTGGGATGAAGGACAGAGCCCAGCTCAGGTCCCCCCCAGCTGCAGCCCCTGGGGCTCCCCTGCCCAGTGCTGGCACACACCTTCTCTGCCCACGCAGGCCAGTGCACACAGCTCTCCCCACAGCTGAAGGACAAGCCCAGTTTTTGTCATTTCTGTGCATGCCAGGCTGAATTTTAGCTGTCAGTGTGCAATGGGTGCTCTCTGCTCCTTGTCTGAGGGAGGGAAGCTCTGTGGTCCTCTCTAAGAGCTTCCAGAGGCACCCCTTTGAGGTATCCCACTGCATTTTTTTTTATGCTGCTGTAAAACCTGACCCATTCATGTTCGTGTCTGAAAGAGACACAGCAGGAGCTGCCTCAGAAAGATGGTGGCTCAGTGGGGATGAAATGCTGGGTTGGGACAGTTGCTTTAGGTGATTTTTATTTTAATATTTTGTGGATTAGGGCTTTTTAAAACCCATGTACACACTTCTAAAAGTCAGACTGTCTCAATGACATCATGCAGATTTGCTTTTTTGCACAGGTTTTGGATCCTCACACATACCAAGCTCTAGCATTTCATCAAGGAGACATATCTGCAGGCAATGTGGCAGCTGCTTCCTGGCTCCTGGAGCCTGCAACGCTTTATTTGGGTCATGCAGAGTGTCTTTCCTTCCCCTTGAAGCAGGTAAAATGTCTGCTTGGTTCTGACAGAGAGAGAGAGAGCACCACCAAAGTGAAGCAATTTTAGAAGGGAAATTGTAAATGAAGAAGTTTGCACAGAACATTTCTAATCACCTACAGACAGGGCTGCTGCAGTGAAGGGGAGCTAAATTCAGCTCTCACTTGGCACCACTGTAACTCCTCTGATCCTAATGTGGGTCACTGCACCCGAGCAGGGAGTGCAGGCTCACCACATCCCAGCCACAGAAATATCCCTGCACGGGAGCACTCCTCAGCCACCTGCAGAGGGGATTAGCTCTGTGTTACACCTTCGTGCAGCTAAAACTGCACCAGCAATGCAGCCCTCAGGCCACTCTCTAGTGAGGATGGAAATGGCTTTCAAAGTTCTGTAGGGGATCATTATGGTGATCACTAGTTCTGGTAATATTCCAGCAGAAGGGTGTTTTGCTCTCAAGATTCCATAAAATTAGGAAAATCCCAGTTAGAACCAAATCCAAGCTCTGTCTCACTCACAATGAGAATTGTGCAAAATCAATATTAATAGTTGGCAATTGCTAGTGCTTACAATGAATCAATATTGCTAACTGGAGGTGTTCAATAGTTCTGAGATGTACATTACTGATAGGGAAAAAATAGAATTTAAAAATATCACTTAGGTTTTTGATCCAGAAAAAACCCCTACATTGCAAAATCCCTTTGGTGTGATGGA
Organism: Anthoscopus minutus; assembly: GCA_013399455.1. Classification (NCBI taxonomy): domain Eukaryota; kingdom Metazoa; phylum Chordata; class Aves; order Passeriformes; family Paridae; genus Anthoscopus; species Anthoscopus minutus. The sequence continues at coordinate 34,755 of VWYI01042541.1, read as the reverse complement.
GTATCCAGAATAGCAGCTTCCCAAATAAAGCTCTGCCAAACCTTGCTCTCCAGCCTGTGCTGTGTGGGTGTCAGCTTGGTGTGCTCCTCTCTGTTCTGAGCGTGCTACGTTCCAAAGAGAACCAGAGCTCCCAGGGCTTCGTGTTGGGTCGAACAAAAAGCTACAAACTATCAACAAATCCTCATCTTCCTTCTGGGGCACCACAGCAGGGAGAACCTGCAAGTGAGAGCAGAGCCCAGTCAAAAAGTTGAGTTTGATATGTGACCTCTGCAAAATCACTGAGCCTTCCAGGCTAGTGACACAAAGCCATGAACTCCTTGCCAAGGGCAGGGCAGATGTTTGCTGAAACATCCACTGGTGGCTCCCTGGGAAGTTTGGTAGCACAAATCACTTTGCTGACGGGTTGCAAGTTTTGAGTCCATAATAAGTGTGACCCGCTTTCCTATTCCATGACTGAACAATTTGCACAGCTCTAAATATAAAACTGTTGATAACAGATCTGTATTTGTGGGAAAGGGAGGTGCCTCAGGAACTGCACCGGGCAACATGTGTTTCCAACCACCCCACAAAACCTCCCTAATAAAAAGTGAATCAGGCACTTGTCCTTTTTCATTCCCATATACAAATAAACATCAAAACCCAGGTTGAAATTAGAAATATATTCGTGTTGTTTATAATCATGGCACTACACAGTGAAAATCATGTCATTTCATTTTTCTTGAAGGAATTGTAATAGGATAAGACAGCATTGATACAGTATAGCCTCTCACTGTCCTGCCTAACTCTGTCTCAGCGTGTTTCAGAAGTGATAATCCTGACAATGGGAGCAGTAAGTGCATTGAAAAAGCTGTGGAGCAAAGAAGCCAACGCTCCCCTCCTGGCATGTGCCCACCCAGAGCGAGCCCTGCCAGGCAGAGCAGCTGAGCCCAGGGGCAGCAGAGCCCTCCTGCAGCCCCAGGGCACTGGGGAGGGATGGGGCTGCTGTGGGGCTCACCCTGCAGGTCCTGCAGCTGGCACAATGTGCTCTGCTGAGGCTCTGCGGGCTGGGGTCCCCGGGGGTGCTGGTGGAACTGTCCCTGTCACCCCCGAGCACGCAGGGGGATTCCCTCCTCCTGAGCAAGGCAGTGTTTTAACCAAAGAGTGCTTTTTAAAAGAAGTAATAGCATTTACAGTAGTTAAACAAATGCTACTTTTTATCAGCTCTAATTACTTTCTAATAGCATACAGTCCTTAGCTTGCTTGTTACTATGTTGTTCATTACTTTAAGCCCTCGCAGCTACTCTAGATAACATTTAAATACACAGAGCTTTAAAAAAATATTTCCATTACAAATATTTTAAAAATATACTTATCCTAAAAAGCTGTCCAGCACTATTCCAAAAATCTCTTGTAATAAATGTCTTTTTAAATGTTAACAAAAATATCTACCATCATATAGAAGAGCTCAAGTTTTGACAAATCTATATTACAGTCAGAAATATGTTGGGCCAGATTTCACTTTTGTTTATACAGTTGCCAATTTGGATCATGGTGTTCATCTGGTTTGGGTTATTCCAGTATAACCAGGAGCAGAATATAGCCCTTAGTGCTTTAAAATAGCTAAATGGACTGGATGCTGCCACAGTTACTGGTGCTGAGCATTACAGGGAGGGAAATCCTTTACTTCACTGCATCTAAAAGTGCAAAAGGATGTTATATTTAGTATTTGTGCCATGACCAAAGAAGTGTCAGGCATCTGCAGTGGATGACTCAGACCCAGAATCATATTCACTTACAGAAATTTTTTTTTTTTTTTTCTGAATGGTGCCTGCAATTGCTGTCATTAAATGGAGGATGAATGTTTCTGGAGGACTTTTGTAGGGGGAAAATGCCAACCTTCCTCTGATGCTTTCTACAATTCTAGGAATCATTTTTATTTTGTTTTGTGTGAGTTTTAATAGAATCTCCCAGTACTTAGATCTAGGAAGGATATTATTTTGAATTGCTTCTGTATTTTCAACCTGAAACATCTCCATTCATCCAATCCTGTTCATAGTGTATCCAGAACAATCTTCAAGCACTTATAGGAATCTGCATCTCGACAGGATAATATGGAAACTCAACTTTGAAAACACTGGAACTTCTTTTTGGCTTTCCCCCACTTTTTCCTTTGATCTTCAAGTTTAAATGCAGTGTTTGATTAAGGACCATGGAAACCAAGCTGGTCTGATTGCAGCAGGGTCCATGTGCAAGCAGAGCTGGCAGTCTCAGGTCTGCCATCCCTGCCTGCGACCATCAGTGGTTAGAAGGGATCCTTACACATTGCAAGTTTATGTCATGTTTAAAGCTTTTACTCTACTTTTTTTTCCTCATAGACTTTGGCTGATGATCTGGTAACTGATAAACCAAGGAAACTTAAAGATTTGGATCAAGTTCAGTCCTCACTGTCGTCTTCATCATCATCGTCGTCCTTGCTGGGAGCACACCTTTGGAAGCAGTGCACCAGGGTGGCCAGGAAGAAGCTGGAGAGGATTGCAGCAATGGACACAGCAACTCCAGAGAAGATGATGATAAAAAGGTCTGTCAATGACAAACTGAATTTGCATTCGCTAAAGCTGACCTCAGATAACTCATTCAGAAAGATCCTTCTATTCTCCACGGGCAGGGAACACTGGATTTCGTGGAGACCTGCAAGGAAGAGGAAGGGGAAGCAAATCAGAGCATTATTGATGAATTCTTCTGTTGTTTTGAGTCAGAGATTGAACAGCTGAGGAAAAGTTTTAGGGTTAATTCCAAGTTTATGAAATTGTACAATATTCAGGGGAAAATGGAACAAAACCTGTCACTATGCAGAAGCCATTACATGGCCCCTTTGAGCAGCTCCTGGAAATTAAGTTATATCACTTTCAGCCCTCCAGGGATCAGGTGTGATCTAGGACCATGATTTGGAGGAATTAAAAAAGTGAATGTTGAAAACTGGATGCATCTAAACCTGGAGACCTGAAAGCAATTCCCAGCTACTCCACCTGAACACAAACTCTGACTACAAAATGGGGTAAGAGAGATACTGAAGTTCCTTCCACGCTCTTCTACATTACTCTTTCCATGTAGTTCCAAACTAGAGTTTTGTTGGGTTTTTTCCTGGTCAAACAACAGTTTGTTTAATGGATGCCTGTTTATCTGTGACCTGCTTCCACCTTTTCTCTCTGGCTGTCCTGAGGCCATGCAGACTGACAGATATTGTTGTTCCCTGCATTACTGGAGAATGCTGAGAGCTGGGTTCTTTGTAGTGAAAGCAAAAACCCCCAGATTTAAGAAGTGGTGAGAATACAGTTGGGTCCTGGACAGTAAAAGCACACGGTTCACTGCTTGTGCCCAGCTCCCTCTTCACTCACCACGGGCAACATCAGGAGAGGCTCTTACCAGGGCTAGAATGGAGCCAGCACTGAAGTGAATTAAGTCTGTAGAGCTTCTGGCAAGGCAGCTTTTGTCTCACCATTAAGAACATGAATATAAAGAGAACATGGCAGAATTATGTGCTAATGACACGAGAACTGCTGCTGAGTTACTTGATCCACTTCCTCTCTTCTGAGGATCCCGGGATGTCCTCCCTGGTTTGGGCTCTGCCTTGCTGTGTGCACACAGAGTTCATGGCATTTCCTTGCCACAGAACCATGATGTCACTCCAAATACGGAATGGTGATGATCAGATCCCCTCTGCATTTGTGAATCCCTGTTTTCTGTGGCTGGAGAGCTGTGGCATGTGATGCTTCACTGTGAAACCCAGGCTCCTCGGGTTAATGGTGCTGCCCTGACTGATTGTCTGGATCCAGCCCAGCCCAGCTGTTGTGTTGATTTTAAAAGGAGTTTTAGTTAATTCCACCGTGGAACCAATTATCACCCTGACCTACTTGACTTTGCAATGAGGATTGTATGAAAATTTGATCCTTAAAAGCCACTCTGTATCTGTCATATTTGCCTAAAGTCCTGTGGCTTTCCCCCTTTCTCGTGCTGCTCAGTCTGGGAGGTGCAGGGAGCTGCCCAGCAGTGGCAGCAGTCAGCCTGCCCAAGGCTCCCTGGCTGAGCTGCTGCCCAAAGCCACGCTGGTGCCCTGAGCCCGGGCTGCCCTGGCCGTGCACAGCAGATGGTGAACAAGCACAGCTTGCTCTGAACATCTGTGAAACCTCCTGTCACAGAGACTGACCTGGAGGAGAAAGCAGCTACGTGGTTTCAACCATCCTCTGACATTCCTGGAACCTCACCCTGCAATGTTCACATCTTCTGCACGAGCTGATGCCCTGGAGCACCTGAGCACGCAGAGAGGGAGGAGACACAAACCTGCCCTCTCCAGCCTCTGGCTGAGCTCCCTCTGCAAACCTTCCCACTGAAACAACTGAGAGCTGGCCACCAAACCATATTTTCATTTCAGTAACACTTGGAAGTAGCAGCTCTAGGCATTAGTCAGAGCTAGCAAAATGGGGAATGATGGATATCCTTCCCTATTCAAAACCGTGAGAAATGAGGGACGAGTGAAAAGCCACAGGCTGGAATTTCAAGACCGGTATCTTTTAAATCAGATTTTAAAAAGCAAAGATTTTTTCAGTAAATAAATATAATCCTGACAGTAATGAAAGCAGTTGCATGAGTGCAACATACTGCAAATTCATTTAAAGAGGAAATTCTTTGCTAATAGGAAAAGATCACTGCAGCATTTTGGCAGGAGAACGTGTACCAAGTGGATACAGCACCTACACAAATTCCATTTCACTTGTAGCAAGCCCAAGAAAGAAGCAGTGTCTGTACAATTGTATTCTTGTAAAAGAAATCCATCTAACAGAGGTGGGACCTCCTGAGAACTGCTGTTCTCAGAGCATCTGAGTCAAACTCCTCAAAAGAAAGAGGGCACAGGTAACCATAAGCAATTCTACCTTTTAAAATTTCTGTACAACTGCAAAAGAAACTCTCAACTGGCAGCATTTAAAATACCACTGTGCTGGGGTGATGGGTTGGAATATCAGATCTGGATAAGTGAGGAAGTAGAAAAAGAATATATTGAAAAAAAAGAGAGCAAAGAACACTCCAAAAGAAAACTCTTATCCTGAGCAGCCATGCAGCCCTTGGCTTTGGAGATAACTTACCATGGTAGCATTTGCCCAGGATCCCAGACATGGAAAGGAGCTCAGTCCTTCATTCCCAACAGCAGTTCTGCCACGGATCAAAGCTGACCCTGTGAGCTCTATTCCTATTTCCCTGATGCTTTCACTTTACATCACAATACACAGAATGCAAACAGCAAAGGATCTGCAGCACACCAAGGCACTTAGAGGGTATTTCTTGCTATGAGAATCATTGTACTGCCAGGATTTTGAGACTCATTATACAACAAGGAGAAATAAAGATGCTCCTCTCCATGTAGCCATGGGTACTGGAATCTAGGTCATGTTTTCAAACCAAATCGATTGGATGGGAACTTGCTACTTGCTTTATTCTGTGACAGTCCAACAGGATTCTGTGGCCTCAAGTTTTTAGAGAATTCTTAGTTATTGGGAGTAACAGAGGCCAGTAGATGAAATGCAGCACCACAGAGCAGGGGCTGGTGCAGGTGCAGCCTCGCTGGCTCCCAGCTGTAGCTTCAGCCATGCTGTGTATGCACCACCTCTTCCAAAAGGCAGGAATGAGCTGAGCTCTCCCATCCACACCTGTGGCAACCCAGAATGGAGGGAATTTTTCTCTGCCTGCCCTAAGGACTCCTGACCCTCAGGAAAGCTCCTTTCAACCTCTGTCCATGGAGAAAACTTCCAGAGCTTTCTGAGGGGTTGGAAACAACCCCAGTGTGAATCAGAGAGCAGTGGAGTTGGTGGTTATTGCTCAGTGGAAATGTAATCTTTAGGTTTTATATACCAGGGGTGTAAGTGAGGGGTCAAGATGGAGGATTGTGGGCCTTGCCTCAGTTTCCCTTCCCCTTCCCTCACTCCATTTTCTGCAGTGCTGAGAGCACAATCTCATTGGGCAGAGTTTGTGCAGTGCCACGTTAGTGAATAGATTGATAACCAGTTATTGGTAGCACAGCAATAACAATACACCTTTAGAATAGCTGGTGTTCAATAATTGGATTGTTTGGTTTGTATCTAAGGGGACATTTTGTCTCCTTGAGGGCAGAATCACCTCGTGTTTGTGAGAGAGCAGAGCCTGCACCATCCATGGCTCAGAACTCATGATAAGATACAACAAACAATCTCTGAAGGCCGAAAAGAAATTCCTGTTTCATTCATAAAACAAAAACGAAGAAGAACTCAGGGGGCTGGGCTGGTTAGACCACCCTACATGTTGGGAATAACCCAGCACACACCCAGGGCAGGCTCCTGCAGCTCTGCTGGAAGCAGCCTGGGCAGAGCTCAGTGGAAGCACAGGGCAGTGGCTGAGGGAAGGGAACGTTGATCAGTCTGTCCTGTGGGTGGATGTTTCTTTCTGCTGAGTCCTGCTGAAAAACCCAGCACAGCCAAACAGAAGCTCTTCTTTGGACTCCAACGAGAATTTGGAACAGATTGTTCATTTGGAACAGTCAACAGTAAGACCAGCAGTTCTGACTCTGGTGGCACAAGGAATTTCTCCTTCCAAAGCTGATGCAGTGGTTGGTGCACCAGAGCTTCCAACTCTGCACCTGAAAATGCCCTTGCTTGCAAGTCTCAAGCCTGCTAAAGATGAGAAATGGACAAACCCATTTCATCTGCTTCCTTCCACAGAAACAGCACTGCCTCTACATTATTTACAGGCAGGTTGTTCTTTGGACATCAGAGTCCAGAGAACTGATGGTCTGTACCCCTGTCCTGTTCCATTGGTGCCCAGCAACAGATCCAGCTTTGTTCTCTCCTTGGGCAGGAAGAAATTCCAGGGCATTGAACACCCTCTGCACAAACAGTGAACTAAAGAATGGTTTCTAGCAAGTGATCAGTATTAATTACAGGGTGTAGGTTTTTTCCTTTGTGTGATTCTATTGCATCTAGTCTGGCCCAATCCAATCCCTGTCCCCACACACAACCTATAGAGGACAGAAGATTCAATTTAACCTCAGAACTCTGCTTTCACACACTTTTATTTGAATAGTATTAAATTTTCTAGTTTGTTTGTAGGGGGTTTCTTTATTTTTTTTTAATTATTTATTTATTCTGTGGAATTTATTCTTTTAAAAGACTAGCCAGGATTCTTGTAAAGGGTGTCTCAAAGCAGTTTGGTATTTAGTGCCTGGCTGCAGCAAGAGAGCCTTTGATGACAGTTATATATATCTATCTCATTGCTCACACAACATATTCAAGGAGTTGCTTCTTCATACCAAACAAAACTGTAAATGAAATAACAAGTGTGAGTGTGCTATAAATACACAGCTTGGGTTATTTTGGTCAGGGCCATCCCATTATCTGTAATGACTCCAGCTGTCCCAAGGACAATGTCACACACCCTGTATCCTTCTGCTATGTCATCAGAAGGAGCAGATGCATTGCACTGGTGCTGATTGCTTTCAGGTGCTGGATTCTACCCAGGCTTGTCTCAGCTCTGGAAAAATAAGGATGAAAACACAGGTCTGTACCCTGAGGAATAGACTGTGTAGAGTAACATGGGAAATGTGAATTGCTGGGATCCCAGAACCACAATGTTAAAAGGAGAGGTGGGCTTTTAAAAAGAAGAAGAAGAAAATGTCTGCTCATAAAGAAGTGATGCAGGAGAGTTGCAGGTGGAGTTATTACAATGAAATTCCCAAATAGGTTTCAGAATAATATTACTTTGAGTGCCTTATATTAGAGGAGTACAACTCCACCAAGTCCAGCACTTAAACCCTGCCAATTAAGCTGCTGCTAGATCCTAACAAAAACTTTGAGTTTGTTTCTGCTCAGGACTATGCCCAGGCTGAAATCTTTCCCTGTAAAACTGAACCTCCTAGAAAATGGGAGCAGCCTCAAACTAGTCTGCACACAAATAATGAAAAATTTCCTTGTAAATTACTGAAAAGAAGCCTCAGTTCTTCTGGGGTCTTTTAGAGTTCACAAAAAGCAGGTACCAGGACAAAGAGCTTCCACCATTCAGCAATGGACAGCAGGATGAGATAATGCAAAGGCACACATGCACTAGGATGAATGGAAATAAATCCACAGAAATGTCTGAAACCATTAATGTTTAAATGAGCTGCATGCACACATGTTCTCTACTATGGATGCAGTAAATATAAGAGCACTACAATAGGCTTTTTTTTTAGAGTAAAATGGGTATTTGCCCTTTTGGGTGGAATGTAGTTGCTCCCTCATGTTGCTGAATGTAGCTGACACGGATTTGAAATGTTGAAGTGTGGCATGTTGTTTCGTGTGTGGTATTTTGCTCCCAGCTATGGTTTGCCTTAGTCTCCTTAAACACTGTCACAAATGTATTACATGTATTAATAAGCAATGAGAGAGGCATTGCCTCTGAAGTGAGATGAGATTTCATTGAAAATAGCCTTGAGCTATCAGAACAGTAAAGCTGCAAAAACTTGAAGCCTAGATTTAGGTCCCTAAATAAAACTTTTATGGCCAAGTGCCCTAAAGATTTGTGGAACAGCTTCGGAGGGTACTTAGCAGTTTGTCTCAATGCCTAAATAAAGTTCAACATCAGGTGTTCACATCTGCAAATGCTGTCCTCACATCTTCAAATCTGTGAAAGATGGAACTACTCCAAATAACCTTAGGATGGAAGAAACAGAGTGAAAAGCCAGTGGCAGTCAGATCATTTTACTGAAAATGTCTCGGAGATCAAATTATATATTTATATATGTATATATAGAAACAGACTTGATGCGCTTGTTAAGGAATATAATTTCTGTGAGGAGTTTCTGCTTGAGAGGCATAAAAGCTGCTGAATGTGTGAAATGTCTTAGGGCTTTTAATTCCTTTCCAGACACACAGATCTTCTGTTCTGTCCTGGTGATGTGGGAGCATGTGCATGATACTGGGGGAGAGCTGATGCTTGCAATGGACAGAACAGCCTGTCCTTCCTAGCTGCAGCTCACTCAGCTTCTATATTGGTACGTGGAGTTAAGGAGCCTTCTCTCCACAGCAGATGAACAAATAAGTGCTAATAAAGACTGATAAGTCAAGAGGACTCGTAAAAGGCTCACTTTCTTTGCTGGCTGTTGGTACAAATGTTAAACAAACCTCGTCCTCTCGTGTTTATGATGCTTCATTTTGAAGAAAGTATTTAATATTTTCTGTAAACCCATTAAAGGCCTGGATTAGTGAAATGAGAGATTGCTTAATTGATAGAATAAGTTCTGCAATAAATTTCAGACTGGAATGGGATCATAGAGAAATCCAAGAAGCAAGAGATGGTAACCTCATGGCATGGAATGTCTGAACAGGCTTAGAAAAATCTTTCCATTCTTCTGGGTCTAGGAGGGTCTGGAGGGTAACTCCTGTGAGAGGCAGCTGAGGGAGCTGGGAAGGGGCTCAGGCTGCAGCAAAGGAGGCTCAGGGGCCCTTGTGGCTCTGCACAGCTCCTGGCAGGAGGGGACAGCCGGGGGGTCGGGCTCTGCTGGCAGGGAACAGGGACAGGAGCAGAGGGAACGGCCTCAGGCTGGGCCAGGGCAGGCTCAGGGTGGGCAGCAGCAGGAATTTGCCCATGGAAAGGGAGCTCAGGCCTTGGCAGGGGCTGCCCAGGGAGGTTTGCAGTGCCCAGCCCTGCAGGTGCCCAAGGAAGGGCTGCAGGTGGCACTCAGGGCTCTGGGCTGGGGCCAAGGTGGGCATTGGGCACAGCTGGGACTGCATGGCCTTGGGGTTCTTTTCCAACTTAAAGGATTATATTGTATGATTCTCACTACACTGATTCACTTCTGAATCTCTCTTCTAGGACTGAATTCAATCTGAATTTCCTGCTTACAGCTTCACTGTCACCTGCTCTTGGTTTTATTCCTACCTCCTCTCACTGCCGTCCTTCTCCCCTGTTCTTTTGCACAGACTTTATCTGGAAATATGCCACCTCACCAGAATTTACTTCTCCATCCACTCTGAAGAGGTTTTGAAAGCTGCAGAAGCCTTTCAAGTAGCTAAACAGCATCTGTGTCAGTACTGACACTAAGACCCTCTTGGAATATCTTGGAGATGTGTAGCCACTGCCCACAACTTTCCAAAATGGAGCAACAGTTGATCTACTGAGCCCTGAGCACCAGTTCTCACCTCAGCTTTGGCTGCTTCAATTCCAGACATTCAGAAGATCTATTTTATTTATCATTGCACAAATCTATTTGGAATCTGGTCACTTCTGAAGGAGTTTTTCAAATCTTCCTGGGAATACAAATGTACAAAGGCTACCATAAAAATGCTCAGTTTTAAACCTTTGCTAAAAGTTTTTCTAATACATTATTTATAGAGAGCAGCAATGTTATGAATTCTTGCAATGGGTAGTGGGGAACTTTAAACAAATAAATTAATTTATCCCAGAAATTGTATACAACTTCACAAAGATAAGGGGAAGAAAGGAAGTAAAAAGCAAAATGAGGGCAAGATGACAGAAAGGAGACACTACAGTCACACTCTAAGGAGTACTTAGGCTCTAATTAAAAGTAATGTTAAAAATGCATTAGTCATTAGCAAACAAGGTCGCAGGCCCAGCTACCCAGAGCATGTTCACAAAATAAAAATCAGCAATGGGAATGTCAACAAAGCCCTTCAATGTGGCCATTGCAGATTACTTGTATTGCTTTGTTACAGGCATTTATCTGAATCCAGTCCATTCATCCTGATGGGATCCTCAGAGAGATTCAAGAAATGTCTTTTGCACTAATTTTAAACAAGATATTTCAGCAAAAATTTATTCCATCAAAACCTTTTGTGTTTAAGCACTGAGATTGAAGGTTCATAACCCTCTGTTCTGTAGGTCATTTGCACCAGTGACAATCTTTTGCTGGCTGAGCCCTGAGTTTCAAATAGTGTTACAAGAAGAACTAGGTTAAGAGATGAGGAAAAAAAGAAAAGTGCATTTTTAGCCAAGATAAATGAGATGAACAGCAAGCTCTGACAGCAGAAGGAGGCCTGGCCAATATGAGAAGTTGCTGAATGTATTTTTGTAGCATTGGTTCTTTCAAGGTATTTCTTCTTTTGTTCTGTGAGTTTTCATGGCCCCATGGAGTAAAACCTTCTATGAAAGTTTTATACTTGTCTTTGTGGGGATAAAGGTCTTACAGCAATCTCTTCTATTTCCAAAAAATAATCCCATATTCTTAACATCCATGTGGGAACATTTCCTGATGAGAAGACTTTAATGTGTACCATTTGCCACCAAGTGTCACTCAGGTTTAACAAATGCCTACACAACCAAGCTACAGAAAATTTTCGTAAGTGTTGTACTTGACCATTGTGACCAACAGCAAACACTTTGTCTTCTCCAGGAAAAAGAACTTTTCTACTTTTTCCACTTATCACCATCCCACTGCTCTTCACAGTTCCTTTGCCTCCTTTGCACTATGCTCACTAATTTGTTTTTAATCAATTACTAGCCTAATCAGTGGGGAAAAATTGTAGTTTTATTTTGCAGTATGAAGAAAATGCTGGATTTAATATCTTTTTATGGTAAAAAAAAAAGTGTTTGCTGTTTTAAAGTGCTAGGTTTAATCGAAAAATTTTAGTGCAGTTTTTTAATGAGTCTGCCTGCAAATTTGCCAGGATGAGGGCATCATCTGGGGAGCGTGTTCACCTAGTGTCAATGAAGCCTTTATTTAAAATTTAGGTTGGATGAATAAATACTGAAATCTGTAAAATTATTGAAATCCCAGCTGTTTGTTGGATGAGCAGAGGCAGCTCAGCTGGGTAGAGCCTTTCCAGCCTTTCCAGCCAGCTGGGCAGGCAGGTCAGCACAAGTTAGAACCTTACAAGCTATTTCTGGGACTGTGCCAGGAGAAAAACTGACCTGGCTCCTGCAAAACTAATGAGTTGAAATACAGCTTTTGTTCAGATCACTGACTCCTCCAGAAACCTTAATTACAGAGGGACAGAGCTTCAGGATCAATTATCCAGATTTCAGTTCACAGAGACAAAACTTCCCTTTTTAAATCAACTTGGTATTTCTTTTGCAAAAGCCAAGGGCAGCTTGGGCTGAGGAGCTCCCTGCGGTGCTGCAGTGAGAGCTGGAGCAGTGGCTGGGTTTAGTGAAGAGTTCAGTTCTTGAGGGACTTCCCTCAGACAGGAACATTCAACTGCTTTCAGTGGCATTCAAAGTGAGGAACCTAAATGAATGCCAGTCCCTAAATCTGTCTGCAAATGTCCTTCTCCCAGCTGTGTGTACAGGCCATGCAGCACAAACCCTTCAGCTGCTGCAGAATTCCAAAGCAGAAGCGGCCAAGATACTTTCTTGGGCCCTGGAAATGCATCCCTATCTTTCCTCCTGTATTTCCAGACAGAAAGCCTGCTGCTCTACTCATCCTGGGGTGTTTGCTGCAAGAATCCTTCATCTCCAGCTTTACAGAACTATCAGGAGAAGCTGGGGGTCTGGATGCTCAGTGTTCATTGAGTCGCCCTTCCCACTACAGCCAGGAAAGGCCAGGCAAGTGTGGTCTTGGATAAGTATAACCAGACAAGTAACACTAATTCAATCAGTTCCTCATGGGAATCATGTTGTGACATCATTCAGAACTGGAAACTGGGTGTGAAATGCAATCAAATCATAATTCTAATAATTTACCTCTGACTTTCCAAAAGCGGTTCTGCAAGGCATGCAACCGTGGCCATGTATTTCAAAAAGTCATTGAGACAGACTCCTTTTTGGGGTGAGTTTTGCAGTCACCTTTGTGAAGAATGTTTTAGTGCTTTATTAAAGGATAGTGAGTGTTTTTGTGGCACGAGCTCACAGGAAGCCCTGATGATTTTCTGCATCCTTACATTTCTCTCCCTGGCATGCGAAGAGAGCAGGGGACTCACTCCAGGCAACAAATCCAAGTCTTTGAAGGACAGCTCTGATCAAACGAACCACTTGAATATTTGCTCCTTCCCTCTTTGTCTTCCCAAATCAAGTCTCAGTTAAAGTTTGGAAGATCTGGATAAGCCAGTAATTTTTCAGCTACTTGGCCAAAACTCGGCTATGGATGAGGGAAATGCTGTGGGAAGGCAACTCTGAGCTTGGAAGACACTGGGAAACTGGCAGTGCTATGGGAAAGTTCAGTCACTTGAGAGGTCCAGACACAAGTTCAGATACACTTTAAAACACTGAGGGGGGCAGCAGAGAAAGAAGTAGGACAGACTCAAACTGAACAGACTCAGTCAGGACAAAGGGAAACAACCTGGAAGTTCAGTAAAAGCCTGAGGAAAGTGAACTGCTGTGTGAACTCATGTTTAGCATTAGAGACAGGCAAATACTTGATTCAAACTGAGCAAACTTAAGCTAAAGCATCAAGAAAGGTGGGATAATAGGTTTGGTTTAGAAAGAATCAAGATCAAAGTTTCACTGAGACAGAGAGGAAAAAACCCAACACTTTTTCCTCAAATCACTTCATCCTTGAAACTACTGACCTACAGGTAAGAATATTCAGGACAATGTAGATGAAAGATGCTACCCAAGGTCACAAGCATGGGGAGAACCTGAGTATCTGACTGCAGAGTCTGAGCCTGGGGTTCCAGGACACAGGAGAACAGCTTCAAACTGACAGGGAGTAGTTTAGATGGGATATGAGGAAAAAAATCCTTCCCTGGGAGGGTGGGCAGGACCTGGCACAGGGTGCCCAGAGAAGCTGGGGCTGTCCCTGGATCCCTGGAAGTGTCCAAGGCTAGGCTGGATGGGGCTTGGAGCAGCCTGGGATAGAGGAAGGTTTTCCCTCTGGGACCTTCCCAAAGTTTCCCTGCTCCCAGGAATCTGCCTTTGGCAGCAGCTGGTGCTGCTCAGTGGCAGGAGTTTATGCCCTGGTGCTTGTTGGGAGACTGAACTCTGAGATGATCTCCTGCTAAAGCTGGATTAAGAGAGGCTTTGGGGTCTGGTGGGACATGGAGAGCAAGAGTCTGGGTTCCCTAGACATGGCAGTCCTAATACTTTTTTTTCCACCTGGGCCTTTCTAAAAATTACTGGCTCAAATACCAGGATTATATGTCTTGCATTTTGGGGGATTCTAAAGCCACTTCAATTTATTTCCCATATTGGAAGCAGTGCTTTTTTAATGAAAAGAGCCCAAATTGAGATGCTGAAGTGTTTGAAACACAGAATACCACAACAAAACACTTCCAGGAAGGGGCTGACAATCACAGATGCATAAAATGCAGATTTAACTCTTTTGTAGCAGCTTCATATCTCATCAGTAAAATGAGAGGAAAATCAGTTTTCCTAAGGAGCTAGCACAGAATATTTAGCTGCTCAAAGGACTTATTGTAGAAAATATATTTACCAGAGAGAAAATGAAGTCTGGAACAGAACCAGCTCTGGGGTGAATGCATTTGAAAAGGCTCTTTCACTGCCTATGCAAGTTTAGTCCACAAATCAAAATTATTAGGGCTTAATTTTTATTTTTCTTTTTTTTTTTCTGAAGTGGGAGAAGGACCTGCTGCTAAAAGAAGCCAACAGGAATGTAATGGGCTCGTTTATTGAAAGCATGCAATTACAGCCTGAGCAAACTGCAGGCAGCACACAGACAATGGGAGCAGGAACCCTGCCCTCCCAGCCACACACAGACACACAGACTGCACTGAGAGCCACAGAGCTTTACCTTTCTGGAGCTTGGATGCATTGTCCTGTATCCAGCTGAAAAGATTGGCAAAGTCACAGTCACAGACCCAAGGGTTGCCCTCCAGGCGGATGGTCCGCAGGGAGGGCAGCGCTTCCAGGGCTGCCACGTTTAGGCTCTGTAAGTTATTGTCATTCAATTCTAACACTTGGAGCTGGTCCAGGTTCTCAAAAGCAGCCTCGTCCACATCCACCAGGTTATTGTTTCCAAGGCTCAATTTTATCAGTTTCTCTGCTGATTTGAATATCCCAGCATCGAGCTGTGTTAAATTATTGTAGCTTAAGTCTAAATACACCAGTTTGGTAGAACTGCTAAAAGTGCCCTCTTCTAAAGAGGTGAGGGAGTTATTGCTGAAGTCCAAATAGACTAGATCTCCATAAAATATAAAGAAGTCAGCTGGTATCGCCTGGATGTTGTTATCAGCTATAAGAAGTTTCCGTACATCCAATGGAAAGGGGTTGGGAACACTTGGGAGTCCTTGATCCCGGCAGTCTATGGTGTGGTAGTCCATACAGCTACAGACAGCAGGGCAAAGATGACCCCCAGGCAGGAAAAGCAGGCAGGCAAAGCCAGCAAAAGGCAGGAGGCAGGAAGGAAAGCATGGCAACATCGTCAAGGATCTGAAGGCTGTGATGAGCACCAGTTCTAGGAGAAAGACATTTTGCTCGGCTGAGCTGGAGTGCCTGGTACTTGTGTGTGTGTCTGATTGTATCCAGGAGATCACATATCATCACAGATCCGATAGCAGCAGTCTGGAGGGGGAGGGAGGAGAGAGGGAGGGAGGCAAATGTGAGGATTTACACTGTCAGAATGTTATGATGCTGTACAGGGTGAGGAAAGCGATGATTGGGTACAGGGAGGATCTTTCAAAGGACTCCCTTGCTTTTGTGAGCTAAAAAAAGCCAAGAGCCTGTTTGAATATTTGCTGTATATTCCAGTAAAGGGGAAATCACACCTGATCCTGTGACTCTGACAGCAACAGCTTCTGCTTAAAAAGCCCTTCAGGTACAAATCCCCGATGAGATCAGTTACTGGGTTTCTTAGCAGGAGCCTCAGTCAAGGTGACCAACAGCTGTGGAAATGTAAGAGAGGGTCAGGCAGCGTCCTGAGCACCTGGTAAGGAGAGTTTTCCCTTTTATTTGTAAAACAGGGAGCAGAAGTGGGGAGCCTAAAGACAAGGAGCTCTGCTTTGTGTTGTTTCTGGATTCCTCAGCTTTTAGACCAAGCCTGTTCACATTATCTAAATATGATTCAGTGTCTTCTAACCCAGAAGCATAACCTACAGCAGCAACAAGGAATTCAGTCTCCAAAGTGAGGGGCTTTTCCTTCCTGTTTTAATGACCCAAAAAGCTACTTTCTACTAGAGCAGCAGTAATGTCTGTTAGGCCACACTGAAGTGCAAAATGTGGATCAAATCTTTAGCTGGTTAAAATGGAACTGGTTTACTTCATTTTCAGGGGGTTGAAATATTTGACAGTCAATTTTCCTGTCTCCTCTGGGACAGCAGAAATCATTTTGCAACAAGGCATCTGTGTTTTTCTGACATCCTCAAACCCACACCCACAAAGGCAAGTCCTCAGTCATTTACATACTTAACTCCATCCCTTCCTGTTTAAGCAGGGTGTGTAAGCAGAGACACTGGGGAGCTGGGGTGCTTGTGATGGAAGATTTTTCTAGAGACAGATGGTATTTGTGTGCATGTATCCTGATGAGAAGAGCACAAAATCAAACACCTTTGCCAAGTTCATTCTTAGGTCAAAGAGAGGCTAGAAATTTAAATTTGAGGTCATATTTTATAACCGGATACAGAGTGTCTTTCATCCAGGATAGGGGACAAAAGTTTCCTTCTCAGGAAGCCTTTCCTCCAAGATTCCTGTGCCTGAACTCAAACAATGAAGGCAGTACCCCTCACCTCTCCTAGAAACACTGAATTGCTGGGAGGGAATGAAGAGGAAGCCACACTGTTCTCAGTAGCACCACTGACAGAAAAAGATGAAATGTTCTCAGATTGAAAACCATCTGAACACAAGGAAACACTTCCCTTACTGTGAGGGTGGCCAGGCTTCCCAGAAAGGTTGAATATCACCACAAAACCCACCTGGGGACAGCACTGGGCAAACTTGCTCTGTCTCTGAGCAGGGGACTGGACAAGTTGATTTCCAGCATTTCCCTGCACTGCTCTTGGGAAAGAGGATGTCAAGGTTTGTACCTTTGAGCACCTCCCTCACATTTTGCACCACATTTTGTTTCTGAATCATAGGTCTTTTAGCTAAACCTCCTTGAGACAGGCTATAGATCCCATAAAGACACTGCCTGCTCCAGGTGCCTTTTGTGTCTTAAATGACTTTGAAAACACCACCCAGAAAGAATGGGTACAGCTGCCTCTATAAACCGCCAGGGCAAAGCCCAAATAAATTCCTGAGGTAATTATTTAGAATATTTACCTTTAAATTACAGAGGAAGTGGTAGTTTGACAGGCTACCTCCAATTAGAAAAACCCAAACATGCAAAATAACCCTTGGGGTCAGGATTCATTGAATTGGCATCAAGAAGTAACTGCGACTGATATTTCTTATGCAGAATTGATGCTTTTTAAACTCTTAGGGCTTTGTCTTGCAAACAATTGCTCCTGCTGCAATCTATTGGTTTCCTGCTCCTAATTTAACTTGGGCTTTAGGTCAGAAATAAAGATGTTTATAATACAGGAAAGCAGAACTGATTTGATGTCTTTGGAAATGTAATTTTATACAGAGAGTTTCAGCTCTCTATTAAGAGCAGCTATTTATTCACAAGATGTAAGGGTCTCTGTGGCTCCTCCTCTGCAGACCCCCACTTTTTCTATCAAGTGCACAGAATCAGGATGTGACATTTTCATTTCCAAGATGCCTCAGCCTTCACAGATGGGAGACTACAGACAATAAGGCATAATTTGTGAAAGTTCCAAGAACATGCTAGTGGCAGGGGTGGAAAAGGACTCAGCTTCACTAAGAATTCCACCAGCCCTTGCTAAAACTTCCACTCCTTTCTGTACAGAACAGACTTTCCTTTTGCTCAGCTGCTCAGCTCCATCCCTTCCCTGCTGCCCCTGTGTGCAGCCCTGCTCTCAGTGGTGTCTGGTGGATTCTGCACCCTCATGTGCAGCTGGCAAAGTCTGCACAGAGCCCGTGGGGTTCTCCTGGCTGAGCTCTTTGTGCAGGGCTTGGCAGGAGATGAGGGATTACTACCAGGCTCTGGATGTTTTGGCACAGGTGCCCCATGGGTTTGTGAGGCACCAGCCCTGCTCCCACAGCAGCCAGGGAAGCAGAGTTTCTCTGCCAGTGGGTGACAGCTCTGATCTGGTGCTGTACAAGCCCAGCTGCAGTGCCTGCCATGGGCTGATGCCTTTCTATGCTGTCTTTGATTTCAGAGACCTTCCTCCTGACCCATCTTTCTCTATGCAACATTTCCTGTTTAATTTTGTCTTTTTTAGCTTCTGCTTATTTCTGTTTCTCAGCTGTTTCCCTTACAGCACAGAAATTCTTTTGAATCTTTTTGAAGCCTCATTCACTTGCCAAACATTTTGTGCAGTTTTGACTAGCATGAAGAATGCAAAGCTTTCTGTCTCAAAAATATTAAAGCTTTTACTTTTTAAAATAATTTATTTGCATCAGTGACAGTAACTTGGGGGTTTGGCTGTGCTGTGCTGGGTGCACAGCACCCTCTTGTGCCCTTGGACACTGGGCAGCCACAACTGCTCTGCTCCCTTCTGGTGAACTATTAACAAGTTTTACCATATTTCTACAGTTTGTCTGTCTCTCAGGTTCCCCCCTTCCTCCTCCTATTAAAGAAAGCCCAATCCCTCTGTATAAGTAAATAAAAGACTTAAATCAGGTGGTGTTCTTATGTAAAACACAAAATTGTTCCAGTGAGTAGTCACAGAAATAAAGGGTTTCTATAATCTGTGCTTCTTCATTGCTCCCAAGCAAAGGCCCCCAAGCAAAAGCTTTTCCACCTTTTTTTGTACTTCCAATATTATATTTTAGTTCATACAGGTTTGCAAAAGCACAAACTTCCCAGTTGGAAATTGATGCCCAACAGAAACCTCAAATACCCTTTTCCCACAGATGTGGGAATCCAGACTGATCAGATTTTGACTGTCAGCTGATTTATCTGTGACTCTGCCTCCCAGGCTCCCCTAAAAGGACACAATGGGTTTGAAAAACATGCTTGTAAATCATGGTAACAATTCCAGTTCCAGTTCTAACTGTAGAGGAATTTGTTTTTAATCCCTCTGTGGAGAACAAAGAAGGAAAACCAATTTCTCTCCATATCTCCAGTAGCAGGAGTTGGATAAGCACAACAGTAGGCAGGCTTTGGACTAAGAACAATGGTATGGATTCCCATTCTTTAATTTTTTATTCATCAACATTTTCATGTCTTATCAGTTTTTATCAAGGAGCATTGATTGTTGCTGCCTGCACTCCATGGATTTAAATATGCACAACAGTAGGCAGGCTTTGGATTAAAAACAATAATATGTATTCCCATTCTTTAACATTTTATTCAGGATACTACCAGGAGAAACCTTGAAAATAAAGGCAGTGACAAGGCACGCTGGTCCTTGGTGTGCTAGCAGGACTGTATCACATCAAGGAGTAAGAAACCAAGAGAAAAAACATTTGCTCCTGACAGAGTTTCCATCTTTCCATTGGAAATTTCCAGCGCTCCCCTTGAAAGCGCTCAAAACTTCCCCATTTGAGTAAAGGAGTTAAAAAGTTCAGAAAGAGAGAAAAAGAGTTAAAAGGAGTTAAAAAGAAAGAGCAATCACTGTGCAGACACACAGGATGGAATGGGGTCTCAGCCAGTAAATCCTTCCTTACAAGAGACTGAAAACTGCCCATCCTCATGCACATTTTTGAGCAGCTAATTGAGCATATTTTTCCATGAAGGAAGTTATTATTCCAGGCTTATGCTTCACTGAGCTAAGGCCCATGTCATGGCCAGGCTGCAGTACCAGGTGCACAGAACGATGGCAAAGGGTTTTTCTCCTCATCATCAGACATCACAAGGTGTCCTGGGCACCAGTGCTTGAGCCTGAGTGACCAACAGTGTGTTGATCAATTCAGCACTGAAACCAAGTGCTGAGCAGCATCTCTGAACAGAAATCCCATTTTTATTCAGGTCTTTACCATTTTGGCTTTAGTGTTGTTGTTTGTTTTTTTCTCTTGAGAAAAATCTTCCCCTGCTCTGACTGGGCAGTTCTATGAATGCAGCCAAGGGCTACCTCTGGGCACTTTTCTCTCTGATCTTGCATCTAAAAGCGACTGAAAAAGCAAAAGTCTTAGAATTTATGAGATAATAGAAACTATGAGCTGAAGCTTTGTGTTACACCTTGCCCAGCCCTTCTCTGCTGCTGCTGCTGCTGTGCCACTGGGAGGGAAATTGCATCAAAATTAATCAAGGTGGCAGCAGCAATGATTGAATTTGAAAACTTCAGGCACTGCAGTTCAGCAGCCAAATGAGACCAGCCTAAACCCATCAAAAGACTTCCATCATCTTCCCCAGACAGCATGGCTTACCCTGACATGTGGCCACTCCCTTATTGCAAAGCATTTACAGTCACTAAATGCAGTCACAAGAGATGGAAGACTGTGAATTTTATTTCCTTTTTCCCTCAGGAATGAGTTTCTTTCCAGCTTCTGCAGTGTAGCCTGCTTGCCCTCTACATTTTTTATGCACTGGTCCAGAATTACCAGAGCTTTAAGCAAATTAGAGGTAACAAAAAGTCCTCTTGGATTACTGACAGAGATATGCTCACGTTTATCCACTGCTACTGATGGATGCAAAGAAAGGAAAGGTGGTACCAGGATTCCTCTCAACTCTCAGAGTCACAGAATCAGCTCGGCTGGAAGAGACCTTTGAGATTTATTTGTTTGGTCAGATTTACCAGTGGCTCTGTTGAGATCTGAAAAACCTTATGGAGATCAGAGATCCAAGATTTCCTAAAAGCTCAAGAGTTTCTACAATAAAAATTATGTAAGAAATCCAACACAGGATTTCCTGAGGAAAATTTATGAAAGTCAGAGGCTTTGCAGCAGCAGCTGGAACTGAGCACAAGGTTCATATCTGAAACTTGTTTCAACCTGCACCTTTTCCAAGCAGTGAAGCCAAAGAGAGAAGGAAGTTAGAGCAAATTCTCAATGCCTCAAGATACCCCAACACTTAATCAAGCTCTGATTCAAAGTTTAATAAACTGGATTATTTAACCCGTAATTGCCATTATAAACATGGTCTATTTGCTTCAAAAGACAGGAAACTAATAACCCTTGGGAATTGCTTTCCTTATGATCTTCATCTCCTGCCCTGCTGGAGGCAACAACTGCTGAGCACCCACCAGAGCTCTGGGAGGCTGAGCAGAGGGCAGAGCATCACAAAGGAGAATGTTCCAGAGGAAAGGAGGCAAGTTCTCCTTTGCTGTAAGGAAGGAAAACCAGAAATTCTCTTGAAATACCTGCAAACCAGGTTTGTATCCTCTCAGGAGGAAGTGTAGAGGTTTAATTTGTCCTTTGTTCCCCCTAGGAAACCTTTTGGGGAGTTTGCTCAGTTCTAAGGAACAGCAAATGGATTTACAGCAATTAAAGCAGTTGACTAATGTTTATAAAAATGCCACATGAAAATTGTCTGAGTATAAAGCTCGTCCAGATCATGAGGTCTGCATGGTACACCACAGACTGTAAAAACCCACAAAACCCAAAAAACCCAAACAAACTCCTCAATAACTAAAAGAGCCCAAAAAAAACCCAAAAAAGAACTGGAATTATTTTTTTTGATTTACACTCTAACATTGATGGGCTGAATTTTTGACCAAGAAAAGTTCCATTTACAAAGGCACTGGTTTA
Organism: Anthoscopus minutus; assembly: GCA_013399455.1. Classification (NCBI taxonomy): domain Eukaryota; kingdom Metazoa; phylum Chordata; class Aves; order Passeriformes; family Paridae; genus Anthoscopus; species Anthoscopus minutus. The sequence goes on along the minus strand of VWYI01042541.1, from coordinate 13,179 downwards.
ATTGGTGGTCAAGGTCTTTTAGTGACTCCTCAGTCTGCTTTGATAAGGGAATTTCACAAAGACATTCTGTGAAATGTCTTCTGTGGCCATATTTATTTAAATTGTATCTGGTACATGCTATTCACAACAGGAGTTAAAAACCAGGCTGGATCTTCTAAATCTGTTTTGTAATTCAGAGAAAACAATCCCAAGACAGTCATTAGCACTTCCTTCCCTTCTCCCTTATTGATTGTTGCTGCCTGCACTCCATGGATTTAATTATGCAGAAAGCATGTTTGTGTCAGTGGGAATTCCAAGCATCAGGTGAGAGGTAGAAATACTGGAAATAAATATTACACCCTTCTCTGTTGCCCTTTAAACCATAAAAATACTTCATGAAAAATAGAATGAAGTTCTTAAAAGATCAGACTACTTTCAAAATAGGACTTAAAAACTTCCCTTTAAAGTGCATCTCAAACCCATTAAATTGTGTGCACCATTCCCAGAAGTGCACAGTTCCATATTGTACAGGTTAATTGTGGACAACCAGATTTCTGCAAAATAATTACTACATGAAAATGCATCTATCTCTGCACAGGAGCCACAGAGCACTCTGGAATACAAAGGGACAGCCAGCAGTAGATTAGGACTTGAGGCAAGATGAGGAAATGAGATTTTGCACCATGTTCAAATGGAAGTAAAGTGACAGAATGAGGGTGTGCAAATGTGTGTTTGTGTGTACGTGGCCATGGGCCCTTACACTTGAACTTCAGAGTTCTTTCTGTGGACAGATCTGTCATCCTTTTTAATCCTTTATTAAATAAATCCAATTCCCTCTCTAAAGTCAAGAACTCCCAGGTTCTTCTATATTACATGAAAAACAAAACCAAACAAAACCATGACAGAGATCCTTGAACCAATGGGATGAAATCCTGTGGTGCAAAGGACTTATTTCCACTTTTGAAATATAAAGCAAATGTTGAAAGCACCCCCTGCACTTCACTGTATGCAAAAAAACGCCTTGAAGATGACAAAACTCATTATAGTTACCACATAAATAACTGAGGCATCCACAGTCCTGTCCATGGCAGATGATGCCCGTTGTTCACTTCTCTTCACTCTAAAGGGACCTTTCTACCCTCTTAAAAGTTTCTCTGGCTGCAGAAGTTGGGTGTCCCTGAGGGAAGGCAGCAGACTTTGACTTGATGCCTTCTGACATCTCCCTCTCCCTGTTAATAAGCTGCCTGGGATGTCAGGTGGAATCTCATCAGCGAGCGCAGCAGCGCCCGAGGGAGCTGTGGGAGCCCCACGATGCTGCCTCTGGAGCTGCTTTTCACAAACATCTCGATAACCAACGTTAATTATTACAACGAGCAGCTTTCATAATTGCCTCAGAAACCGCTCACCTCGCTGGCAGCACACAGGTGATATAAAAAATAACCTCCTGGGTTTTGTTGCAGTTCTCCTTGCAGTGGTGCAAGCTTTCCAACACGGGATTTTTCAGCCTGAGTGGGGGTACTGGAGGAGGAGGAAGCAGTTGGAATGCTGGAATTCCAGTAGGAGCCTTGGTGTGGGGAGGTGGAGGTGCCTCAGCACCCAGGAGCTGTCCCACAGCAAGCTGGTGCTCCTGTGCAAGCAGGGGTAGCTCAGTGCTCTGGGCCTGGTTTGTGGCTGTCATTTATGTCTGGAAAAATCCTTCATCCTTCTGCTTGTACTGCCTTCTGCAGTTCTGGGGTCTGCCTCATTTCTGAGGAACATCACCAAAAAATGGTAAATGCTGAATTTCCTCCCTGGGGAATGTTAGTGAAGTTAATGGGCACTCTGCAGTGTTGTTCTCAGGCATCACAACCTGAGACAGTTCTACATATTTTTTCTTTTTTTTTTTTAATATCATCAAAAATGAATCCATCTCACAAGAAAGGAATAAGTGAAGTCTCTTAAATCTCAAATTTGAAGGGAACACAGAAGAGAAAGTAAGTTTGCTTCAGGCTCTTGTAAATTTTTCAGGAAGTTAATGGTACAAAAAAGGAAGATGGTAAAAATATTGTCCACATGGTAACATGTGGAATGCACTGCCTGTTTTCTCAGGCAGTGCTACAAGCAAAAAGACATTTTTAGGGATTGTGGAATGAATGCAGACTAAAAGTAGAGAAACCAAAAATGTCCAACAAAACATGTTCAATTAAAACATAAAATAGAAAATTACTTTTTGCTATGTTGTTATTCTTGGGTCCCTAAAGGTAGAACCTTTCCTTTCACTAAAATGACATAAGAAGTCACATTTTATCCAGAAGATCAGCTTTCTTCTGGCTGCTATCTCAGTCAGGTATTTCATGCCATTCTATCAGATGGTCAGAGGGACAGAGTTAAAAATTGTACCACTAAGAAGTGTCTGATGTCCAGTTTTTGAGTAAAATGAAGCAGACAACAACTTATCCAACATAGGATCAGTTAATGCAAATATTCAAGAAAGCCCTAAGGATTTTTAGTTTGTTTTTAGGCTTGTGACTTTTCAGAAAATCCAGTTTTCTGCGTATTGTCACCAAAAAGGTGGCACCAGGTATCACTCAGAGCAGACAGCCCTGAGAGCTGCTGTGACACATCCTCATTCCTGCAGTGACAGGGGCCACGGCAGGAGAAGGCAGGGGAACCACTGAGCCAAGAATTCCTGGGGAGCTCTTGGAAATATTCAAGTTCTATACAGTAATGAAGTACAAGTTAAACTCCATGGATACACATTCTGGGGTAAAAAATCCATCTCAAACCCAGAGTTTTACCTTAACTTACACTTAGAGTGTAATACCTCTCTATTTCCCTTTTTTTTAAAAAGGGAAAGGGTAAATCTGCTGTCAGGCTTATGGGGAAACGGTGAAACTACTCTCAGACTTACAGGCTATAATACAAGATACTTAGATCTAAGTCACCCATTTTAGGAGTAATCTTGTTTGCTATGAAAGATACTGAATTATCTGTAGTGCTTGCAGGCGATTAAAACTCTTAATATTCTTTGTACTTGGTGTACAGATGCCTACGCCTACAAATCCATGAATCATGGTCCACTAATTCAGTTTCCTGCAGTGAAAGCAAGATATTATTAACATTCCAATAAAGAAAAACCCTCTTAATTCACTGCTTGTATTTAATGAATTGATTTCTAGAATAGAGACAGTATTGGTATTGGAGAGAGAATTTGCAATACCTATTTCCACTCCTATCTACTGTATAACCCTTGGGAAGTCACCAGAGTGCTCAGCACCTCAGTTTCCCCTCCATTTCATATGGAAATAACTCGAAGCAGCAAGAAGATGGAGCTTTAAAGTTAAATGATATTCACTGCAAAAGCTTTCAGCATTTCCATGTTAAAACGCCTTGGCTTTTAAATATTTATTTTTTAACAACACAATAGTGCCTTGATCTGAAGAAGTCTGTAGATGGCTTGGGGCTGTTAAAGTGCTGAGCAGGCCTCCAAGAGTGCAGTTATCTCCTTCTCCTTTGTGTCCCAGGATTAGTTTATGCAAGACAGGTCTTGCAAATACAGAGCAAAGCATAAAACATTCATTCCCTAATTTAAAGCACTAATTAACTTACCCCTTAGTTAGGAAAATCCTGCATCTAAACTGCTTTCCCTTGTCTCCCTGCACGGGCAAGCTGCTGCCACACAAAGTGATCCCAGGCAGTGGTTTGAGTAATGCAAAGATAAAGTCTGTCTTTGTGAACTGCTTTTAATGGTGTTCCCCACGGACCACCTGCCCCTCACAGACTGGCACTACCCACTCTCAAGTCATGGCTTCATTTTATCCAGACATAAATGATTTATAGTGTAGTCCAGACAAAATTCAAACTCTGAATCTGATCATTGTTTGAACTATAATGAAGGCTCATTAAATTTCTTTGTGTGTCCTCTGTTGCTCCTGTTCCCCTTGCCATGATACTTATCCACTTTGTTTTTTGGAAAAACGGTGCAATGTTATAAACATTTGGTAGAAATGTTTGTAAAGCCATGCTCTTGGTCTGTTACTTCTCCTAGGCAAGGTTTAGAATTTCATTTCAAGAGATTGCAGTGCATGATTCAGCGACACATCAGTGCAATAATATGTGAATGAACCCAGATTTTGCAAAACAGCTGAAACATCCATGATCTCTGCCCTGATTTCAATGCCTGGATTCATTTCTGGTTGAGGTGTGCTTTGCTCCTTAATAAAATTCTCTGGATTGCTGCTCCCTGTTGATGTGGTTGCCATTCACAAGGTGAATTGGGGTCACCATGACTGTCACTTGAGACAACCCCAGGTTTCTCTGCCTTGTTTCTCTCACCAAACCACACATTTCCATCCCCATCTGCACATGCAGCTGGGGTGGAAAGCCATGCTGCTTCTTGAAAATGTAACAAAAAAAATTGCAGTTCCAACCTTACTTGTCTGAAGTGTATTCCTCAATTCAAATTCCTCACTGGGATTAGGGAAGCAGTGGAATCCAGCCATGAACTGAGGGAACTACATCCCAGCCAGGACCTGTGAACATCTCACTCCCTCTCGTGGCCGCAGGTACTGTGGAAATGGGCTCTTTTTCTTGATTCGCTCACATTGTTTGCAGATAAATCCCAGTTTCAGTCAGGAAGGGCAGCTGGAAAACACCACTCTGCACTTGCTCCTTCCCCACATGGACCTGCTTTTCTGTCCCTCCCTTCCCTCCCCATCTGAAACACACCTATTCTCTCCACCACTTTGTTCATTTGTGCACTTCCTCCAGGAAGCTGCTTATTCTTGGGAACATGCTTTGTATGCAGAACAGGAAAGAAACCACTTTATTTTATACCTGATTCCTCTCTAAAATCACACTTGAAATGGGTTTTTTTTTCAGGGAACTTCATGGGGGTAGTTCTTGTTATTTATTCATCCATGTGTGTTTCATTTCTTCTCAAAGACCCATGAGTTCATTCAAAGAGACAATTAGTCATTTACTGAGGAGCTGGCTGTGCCCTTATGCACAGCCCTCTCCCTGTAAACCCAGACAAGTGCTGCTACACCTTGGAGGAGCCCAGACAGCTCCTGGCTGGCTGTCTGGGCAAAGCATGGCTTCAAATAGTGCAGGGACTGCCCCAGGTTCTGCTGGAATTCCCAGCAGCTGTGATCTCAGTCACCTTGTCAGGATTTCAATATCTTTTGCTAGAATTCCATCTTACTATCACAAAGTGTATTTAAAAAAAAATTAGGGCATGTAAATTCCTCCTGACAGGCATTTGCTTTATCTGTATAAGCTCACTCTCAGTGAAAGCCTCTGAAAGTATTAACAAACTCAGGACCATTCTGCAATAAATGAGACTGAGTACACAGTCTGTGTATTTTCCCTTTCTGGCTCCATTGCTGTGTTGCTTTCCTTATATAACTGTTCTAGTTAAAAAACACTCCTGACCTAAGAAAACCTACGTCAACCTTATAATTTTTTGTTAAATACATGGTGGTCAGTGACAGGTTTAAAAGTAGTAGAGAGTGGGTATTCCATATTTAACTCTGAGTCACTCCATTGTATGTCACGTAGAGACAGCTGCTGGCAGACTTCAAGAAGACTTTTTCTGGATAAAATACTCACTGACAGAAATCCCAATTCTAGGTGTGCTGAGGAGCATGTCCAGTCCATACAATCAGCTCTTAACCTGTTGAACTCCATGAAAATTATGGTTCCAGGATTGTGTCACCTGAGAATTTCTCTGTCTCTGGAGAAAGCTTGATTGAGGAAGCAGCTGAAAGCTCTGCTCCAGGGTCCTTACCAACACTCAAATCCTCTTGAGAAAGGCATTGCAGACCATCTACCAAATGCCTCCTACTCCCTTCACACTTTTGTTTTGCTTCGGGTGGGCAATGGTGTTATCTTACACAATAAATATAATTCAGGCTTTTGAGGTAAATGGTCTGAATTAATCTGCTTCTAATGAAAAACCTTAAAATGTGAACAAAATCTAGTTTCAACTTTGAAACTTCAACATCAGATGACAGACTTTAAAACTTTATAGGGAAATCTCGCCATTTTATATAGACCAACTCGCTCTACACAAAACTGCTTTGCAGCCCTCTGTGCCCTTTCCCTCTCCCAGCACATCTTAATCAGCTCTTTGCAGGACTGACTAAAATGCCATAATGTAGAACAGCTACTTGTACAAAGAACATCTGCTTGTAAGTCTCAAATGAAACTATTTAAAGTGTAGAGACTTGCTCCTTTCTGTTTAAATGTATTTCTTTTGAGAATCAATTCAATACATCTAGATTTCCTGGCTAGGATGGCACCTGGCTGTCCCAGAATTTCTCTCTCCATCAGCCTCCTGTTCAGCCTGGAGGCACTGACTCAGTGTGTTCTCATTTCTCAGATCCTAAAATAATTTTGGTTTCCTCTGTGCCCCATAGATTGGAGGGCTGGGTTGTGAACACTGGTATATATTGATTTTGGTGAAACTGATTTATATCAGCTGAAAATGCAGCCCCATCTCTAAAACTGACAAATACCATTGTTGTAGCTTGAGGACTCCAACTTCAAGCATTATTGCAATTTTCTCATTCACAGTCTCTCTTCTCCACATCTGACAGCTTGGGCTGCTCACAGCTCTGTGCATTTGTTATGCTGTCAGGGGCACAGATGGTCAAGGAACAGGGTTTGATTTATAGCTGCTTATCTTCAAAAAGCTGCATAATATGCATATTTGTGTTTGTCAACACTCAGAGCAATCCCTTCCTATAGGACACATTTTACTTTTTATTCTTTTATTAGCAAGTCTGACCTCACATCACAAATGTCCTCCCTGCCAGTCAGGAAAGGCTGCTGGAACACAGACAGGGAGAAAGCAGCACCTTCCATTCTCCCATTCCCTGACACCTGCCCAATAAAACCTTCAGCACTGCCATTTTAGCAGCTAGAGGCTACTTGGTGTTCTCATCTCTTGCATTCCAGAAATCAGAGACTAAACCCAGTGACTCAAACCCCAAAAGCTACAACCAAGTGACACATCTTTAAGGACTGTGCAAATCAGTGACAAGACAAGATGGATTTGAACTCTCAGCAGTTCAGAATAAGGGAAGATAAAAGCCATTCCCAAAGGCAAGGACCTGTAGTTCTGCAAAAACTGTGCAATCCCACACAGTATAATCTGCTGGGAGATCACTTCACAGTAAAGCAAAGTTGCCTCACAGAAAGCAGATAACAAAAATTGGAGCCATCACCTGGGGACTCCTCCTCTTTCAAATAATTGAACTTTTCTTCAGAATGGATTGGGTGTTTCTGTATTCAGTACCTGCCAAAAGGGGTGGGTTTGGCTGCAAAGGGAAAACAGGAAATGGCTTGAAAATTAATAAAGCTTGCAGAAAACAGCTTTTATGCTTCTGACCAAATATTGCAGGGCCCACAGCTGCCCCCAGGGTACAGAAACAGGAAATTTGGCAGGAGAAAGAGACAGTATTTTTTTGAGTTATAGAGCAGATTTGTAGAGGATGTCATCAAATGGAATGCCGAATTTACACTTTTTGAGTGTTTTTACTGAAAGAATAGGAAAGGAAAATACAGGTTGACTTTCTATGGGCTGGAGATGTTGTAAGCTAGGATTTCACTTGTCCAGCAATGATGGATGAGCTGGTTCCATGGAAAGAGAAATTTTAGCAGCACATGGAGTTGCACATACATGAAAAATTCTATAAGAAGCCAGGCAGAAGCCAGGACATTCAAATACGTCCCTGTGCTACAGCCCCTGCCCACTTGTGAGGCTTTGTGGGACCCCTTTGTGCAGGGGTAGCTGGGATATTCTGTGGAGAGACATTTGTGTGCCCTGCCCAGTGTGTGTTTAGAGAACTCATCCCTGGGTGTCACCTTGGCCTACAGAGCGCACATTGAACCGAGCATGGATGCTTGTGCTCCCATCTGATGGGTTATTCACATGCAGTCAGACCCTGCTGGGCTGGGGGAATCTCTGCATGAACCCATGAACCCAGGAGTTCAGCCCCTGGGTTCATCCAGCAACACTGACCCAGCCAGGGGAAACATCTCCCACACAGCTGTGCCTGTGAGGCAGAACGTGTTGCAGGTTACAGCCACCACTTCTCTACTCCCCCAGCTCTGCTTCATTCCTTGCTCTCACTGAACCTGAGACAGTCTAAGCCTCCCACAAGACTCTGCAAACAGCTGGTACAATGAGACAGAAAGAACAGATTATGAAATAAAAACATAAGTGCAGAGAGTACTTGAGACCCTTTCCACCTCCTCCCTCTAAACCACAGGGATTAAAAACACAGACCTGCCTAGCAAAAAAAAAAAAAAGGATGAGTGACCCATGCACTCATATCCTGGCAATTTGTGGGAATTGTCATAACACACCCAGACCAAATTACAACACCCCTGTGTAGACCTGACCTGCATTTCATGACAGCATTTGAGCACATGTGCAGATCCACTGCAGGCAGCACAAACACACACTCAGGTACGTGCTCACTCCTGTTCTGACACAGGCACAGGACTAGGTGCTGCTTTAAATGCAGATAAATTGATAAATCAGAACCTGTGAATAGCTCCTTTATTGCCACAGAATCTATTGGCTTAACAGAATTACAAACCAGTGAACCACAGTTTCATTAAACCCCCTCAATCTGGTCCAGTTCAGAGGAAAACTGCTCCCTCATCTCCCTGGATCCATCCCCTCTCCCAAGGGGATATTGGCTCCTCTGAAAGAATTTTGTTGATGTTTTCAGAGGGCTCAGCAGTGTCTCTCAGCCTTAATCTCCTTGCACAGCAACATGCTGTCCCCACAAAGGCAAGTTCCTGCCCCTGCTGCCCTTCAGGAACAATTCCATCCCAAGATGACAATTATTAAGACATTTCTAGCTTTTGCATCTGTGGGCACATCTCTTGCCCTTTGTTGTGCTATGATACTGTGATAGAAGATGATTTTATTAAATTATTCATAATTCAACAAATTAAGGAATCCAGGAACAGGCTGGAGCAGGAGAAATGGACTGGTACAGAAGAAAATATTCCATATTAGGAAGAATAATAAAAAAAAAGTGTTGGAGTAGCCACTGGAACTTGGATATCTCCATCTCCTGAGAGCTCATGTTGAACTCTACCCAGTTTGCAGAACAGTTTAAAGCAAGAATTTATATAATTCAGCAAAAAGCTTCTCCTTTAGAAACACTTATTCCTAAACATGAGAAAAATTTGTTTGTATGAAAAATCATTAAAGTAAAAGGTCTTCTATATACTTCTGAAAATTGAATGGAATTCTAAAAATCCCTTCTTTTTACTCTTGTTAACATTTAAAAGTCACTGTTTGTTCTGATTTGTCTTTCATAGTGTACTGCGTTTTTTGTTCTGAAGATACGTACAGAATTCCAAACATTCCACTCTGATAAGGTAAAAAAGAACTTGTTTCAGTCTTTCAAAATAAGTTCCCTTAAAACTGACATACTTCCCTAGCAAGCTTCAGTTTCCTATAAGGAATATCTCCCCAATAAGCAAACATTCTTTTAAATAAATTTGAAGCAGAGTTCTCAGGCAATAATTAATCCCAGATTTTAAGATGCTGAAAGTTAATACATGACAATGTTTATTTTGCTGTTTTCCTGAAGACAATCAGCCAATATTGCCTCTTGTTTCTTTGCATTGGCACCAACTGTTCTCATCCTACACTCCTTTTCATCACAAATAACACAATTACAGCACCATAATTGACAGCTAAAAAATTCCTTTGGCACCTATCACTTCCAGAAGGAAAGAAAATATCTATGGAAGGTGTTGCACTCCCCATCTGCAGCCCTTTTTACATCACTGCTTATGCTCGGACTTGTATGGGACCTTTATAACACCAAGTGTTGTGGGGTCTTGAACAGCAGCTCTGACTCACATCCCCTGAGCAAAACAATCCAGCCCTGGTTTAGGGGTTTCTTTTTTTGTTTGGCTGGCTGGGGGGGGTTGTGTGTGTGTGTTTAGAAAAAGTTAAAAGCTCTACCACAAGTTTGTCCCACTCTTCTGGCAGAGGTTACTCCACAGCTGTGGGCAGAAAGGAAGTAAATCTGTGCTGCTGCTGTGCCTGGTGTCCTGGCACTGCAGAAGCTGAGGGAGAGGTCCCACATTCCTCACCCAGCTCTGTCACTGGGACACGTAGTTCACACATGAGCCTGGTTAAAACTCACTACACTCTTAAATAGATGTAACTCAGTGCATTATCCCTTGCCCAAGATGAGGCAGGATTCAGAAAAGGATTGTTAAGTCATTGTCAGCCCCAGTTCATGTCTCACAACCATTCTCAGTGAGCAGAGGTGTCTCTTCCAGCCTCACACTCCACCTGCAAAGCTGCACTGCCCTGCAAAGCTGCTGCCCAGAAACACAGACAAGGAAAAAGTAACGAGTCTGGCACAGACTTCTGTAGGGGCTGCACTCCTGATACTGCACATAAAAAATCCTCTCTCTGAAGGGTGGTATCGGCTCTCTGAGCCCAGCAAGCCTGTGGGCAGAGAGAAATGGTCGAGCACAACCAAGATGTCACTTGAGGACACAAGCTCAGAGACACAGACACACAGGAAAATTCAGACAGTAGAATTAAATAGCCTGTCCTGAAAACTATTTCAGTATCCCTAAATGCACATTCAGTACCACACTTGCTTAGATAAACATGGGGGCTCACTTTGAAATGAAAAAAACCATCAGTTCACTGCTGGAAATAACAAGAAAAGTGTCCTTAGGGTTGTTTCTTAAGGATTTTTTAAAGACAGTTTGCAGAAGGGAGGGATCACCTCACTTTGCTGAAATTCCTTTTCCCCCTTTGCTAAATAAAAGTCTTCTGAAAGCCACAACAGGTCCTGTAACTTTAAACCTGAGCTGAGATCATAATTTTGGTCCTGACCAAACAGCGTGGGGAGGGCGGGCCTGGCTGCTCATTGAGGACCACTTTAGGCTGTTCCCATCCCTTGGCTAAAGAAAAGAATTCTGACTCCACTCAGTTTTCATTAACTGTTCAGTTATCATCTGAGAAAGCCTCCTCTCTTAATGCTGCAGCAGCTAAAGGAATATTTGGAATACCAAAGTATTTTTTTGCAGTGATTTTTTTTTTATCATCTCAATTCTCTATTGCCTCTAAAAAAAAATAACCTGAATTTGGATCCGTCTGGTTTCAGGATTGGAAAGCGACTCTCTAAGCAGATCAAATATGTTTATAAAAGTTCCATTCTTCATCTTGGTCCTCGGGAGCGTGCCTTTTGTAGCACTTGCTCAAGAAGGTAAGGAGAAAGTTTGGTTACAATTATTTCCAGACATTTCCTGTACTTTAACAGTTTCTGTGTCCTCTCATGGGTTTCATACTTACTCTGACCTGCTTGTAAAACTTTCTTTGAAATTCCTGAGCTGCAACTGAGCATCTACTACGGCTGTGATCTGGAAAGAAATGCAGCAAAGGTTTTCGATGGGCTGAGTTTGACTCTATTAGGAAAGAATTTTCTGTGTGTCTGTAAGGGAGGGAGAGGGGTAGGGGCAGGCAGGGGAGGAATTCCCTCCACAGCCCTGGAAATGGCTCCAGTCTCACTGGAACACACACAGCGGGCTCTGCAAGCAGCGATTTAATTTAACTGACATTTAGGGGTATAGCTATGAAAGTAACTTGTAAATCTGTTCATTCAGGGGTTTAACTTCTATGCTTAGAGACATCTCAGACTCCTAGAATTTGATCCTTATGCAGGGCATTGCTAAGTTTAACTTAGCCAGAAGCAATATCTATACATTGAGGGAAACTCAACCAGCAGGAATTATTGCCAATGAGAGACATGAAAAGTGTTATGCACCAAAAAGATTAATTTGGAAAGTTATGTATTTTAAATTGTATAAGATACAACATATCCTTTTAGGTAAAATAGACAACTAAGTCTTTCCACAGCTAAAGGAGAGGAGTCTGATTTGCTAACAGTAAATCAGAATGACCCTGACAATACTGGATTCCAGGAATGTCACTTTGAGACTCAGTCCTTCTCAGTAGTATTTGACTCATGGTGAATGAATTGGCCATGAGGCAACGTGGTTTGCAGCTGCCATTGCCATGGAACACGTTCCAAGCAGCAGTGCAGCAGTTTCAAGCACCAGTGCTCTAAGTACAATAGATTTAAACTCAGCCCACTGCTCTTTGAAAGCACAGATCTGCTCATCAGGCTTAGATCTGGGGACCCAAACTGAAAAAAATTACCTGATTTTGGCATGACAGCAATCAGGATCATCCTGCTGGAAAGAATGGAGCTATACTGATATACACTGTGTGTGGAGGTTGACTTGAAATTCTAGTGGTGTTCTGTATTTAAGAATATGAGCCTGAAATTTGGAGTTATGCTTCAAAATTTCACAGAAAAACTAAAGTCAACAGATGCTAGGCATGCCATAAAAGTTGTTTTCTAGGCTCACCCAACCACCTTGCTCTTAAAAAGCATGTATATTAAATGTAACAAAGTTTAAAGCCATTAGAAATGAGGCAAAACCATCACTGTTTTCTAGAATCACCTTAAGCAATCTAAGATACCACAATTACAGGTTAAAAGTTGTTTCATCCTCAGGCTTTTGAGAAGTTTTTTAAGTATATTTTCTCTTAACTCTGAGAGGAGTCCAGCAATGATCAGCCTAAAACTCTACTAGTCATAAAAATATAAGAATTCTTCCTGCTTGCAAAATCCTACCTCTGCTGTATTACCTGTACAGTCTGCACTGAGCTCCAGAGCTGGATCAAGAATGTGATTTACTGTATTTAAGGTTTTCTGTATCTGTTTAGGCCTCATGACTTTTTCTTCACATGGAGCCAGTCATTTAGGATAACTTCCAAAGGACACATCAGGAAAAGAGACTCCAGATAAAATAAGTCTGGAGTATTTAATGTCTATCACTGCTGTTTGCTGATAACCATCAGCAATTACAAGAGACATGAAATGACAATGCCACCTTC